>OMMV01188431.1:0-10649 GCA_900302635.1 Chatrabus melanurus | reverse complement strand
GTTATTTTCTTCTTTTGCTTTTATGTTAACTTGTACCTGGACAAAACGGCAGTGGTTCGGCTTTGTTCGGTGACACAGTCTTAACTGCTCAGATTATTTATGCTTCCAGAGGAGTTCTGGCTTTAAAAAATGTTTATAAAGAAAAAAAAAAAGTTTGCACAGGTTAGGAGGGGCGGGGGGACACTGACTCACCTTTCCTTCAGAAAAATGAACTGGGGCCTCATTTATAAGTTTGCCCACGTAAGAAAAAAGACAAAAATCCCATGTGCCAAAACAAACCATAATTAATGTGATTTAGAAATTGTGCTTCCTTTCCATGTATAAATCATAACCAAGTGTATATGCTGTGTATGATCCACTTGCTAACCATAAATGCTCAGTGCAGATATCTTCAGGCGCCTTTAAGCACTCGCCACAGTCATCACCATAGTAAACATGTCTCCACGAGTCAGGAGTCGAGCAAGAAAGGCAAATTTTTCATTAAAGCGTTGAATTCTTCTTCCATGTTTTATTTGTGGTGAGAAATATAAATGAGGCCCCAAGTCCTGATCTTCCGGATCCTCACTGTAAGAGCTGCGACCCCTGACATAACTGGTCCTTCCATTTAACTCTCTAATCTGAGGGTGTATTTCGAGAACTGGATTCAGCACTACGAGTGAGCCTAGCTCCCAAAATTACCCAGTGGCAAATCACAGTACTGTAAGATAAAAAATAAAATAAAGACAAAGCCACATAAGACAAATTATATGTCACCATTGAGATAAGGGGGTGGAACCAGGGATAGGAAGACTAATGCTGCATTTGCTATATCTCGTAAGTGGGGAGCTGGAACTTGAAATTACGTTTAGACACCCATGTGTTCATTGCCCAAAGTGGGGAAAAAAACACAACAACTGCATCCAGGTTTGCTTTCTTGCTTTTCTGTAAACAACAAATGCTCATCGACAGAGATGTAGTTAATTTAACTAAAGTAACAGAAGAGTGAAAAAGGCACCAAAGGTATACTGTCTGATGTGATTTTCTGGTCTGACAGGGATTTGGGTGACTAGTCAATATTCCGACGGCCCATTGGTCCGAAGGCCCATTGGCTAAAATCTAGCATTAGCTTGACTGATGAGTCAAACTCCCAACTAATGCGAATTCTTTAACATGCTAGTTGAGTGTTAATAATTATTGAAATTTAAAACAAATGTTGATCGATGTGAACAAAGCACTAACTGACAGTGTCTGTGAAACACTAATTCACTAAAATGCGTGTGAACTGCTAACTAACATTAGCTCAACTGAAAAATGAACTTCACAACATGTTAAGTCATTAACATGTTAGGTTTGTGTTAACTAGTGTCAGCTTGAATAACTAATGAAATTCAAAAAAATTTTTAATTTGCAAAATGTTAAATAAGCGGTAACATTAGCTGACATGAACTTGAATGACTGAACATTAGCAAGTTTTAGCTTGAATGACTAATAAAATTCACAATTAACCTTCATTGCCAAACATGCTCAGTTAGAAGTAACTAGCATGATCTTGAATGACCAGTTGAACATGTTCAACTATTGTTGATTTACTAACTTAAATGATTGATTTACTAAAGCGTAACATTGCATATGATGCTTTCTTGCATTTTTTTCCACAGACTGAGTTGACCAAAAGTAAATCTTTTATTTTTAGTACTGTTGCCATGCAGAAATAGCCAGCGTAGTTATTGATGACTGATGCATCAAGTCAAAGCAGAAGAGTCAAATGTTGGGTATGAAAACAATAATTTGGCCGTTATTTTGTCACGTTAAAATTGTTATTGTATTATAACTTGGAGTTTGCCTTTGAGACTAGCACTTGTAGCACAGTGAAGCAGGAAGCAGAAAAACATTTTGTATTTCTGTGCTCGAAGAGCATGAAATGAACAGGCGCCATTTCGAAATCTTCCATCCAGTTCTCAAAATACATCCACGGCTTCCTTTCGCCATCCGGCTGCCTTCCAGTGTGTGAGTGGACCGGCCTCTTTTGTACTCCTGGTATTCTGTACATACGACCCTCAACACCCCCTGACCCCTGCCTCTCTGGTTCCCTCTGCTGTCCTTTTTGAAGGGGAAGAAAAAAAAAACATCCTGTGACTCCCCCAAAATCTTGTATTTTGTTCTAATAATGACAAAATTTATTTATAAGGATTTTTAAAAAAAAAATCTATCGCTCTCCTTTTTGTAAATGCTCCAGTTAAAGTTTTAAAATGTTAAAAAAGTAAATGGATATATTGAAAGGTTAAAAAAAATGTCTCTAGAAGTCCCCGCCTTCTCTTCCGGCTCTGTACTCTGAACTTTGTGTTTTTGTTTTTCCTCTTTCTGTATGCTTCTCTTTCCGTGCTTCAGATGAAGAGTTCTATTTATTATGACATTAACGTTATTATAATTATTACTAATGATTAATATTATCATCATCCTCATCATCCTCATTATTATCATTAATAAACTTGTCTACTTCAGCCTCGCTGTGTCTGCGCTGTTTTGTGTTGAGTGATGAGCTGTGCCGTGGCACCGGGAATCACGGTAAGACTACAAATCCCAGGACGCCACATCACTGCGACACCGTGTTAGATGAGCCAGGTGGAGCGGGGCGGAGCAATGCTCCCAAACCCATTTGTCTTGTGCCGAGCATCCTCCAGGCCCTGGGGTCCGATGTTACAAGATGGAGAGCACCTGTCTGTCACCAAGGCCTCCATTTACCTAAGCGAGCGCAGACAAACTCTCAGAGTGAACACTGCGAGAGGAAAAATATAGATGCATGCCTTCAGGGGGAAGAGGAGAAGCAAAAAAAACAAACAAAAAAAACCACACAAATGTAAATAGTTCAAAGGATCTGTGCCTCTCCATCATTGTTGACTTTCTTTAATCCTTTGAGCTTCAACAAACAATGGGAGATATGATTTTTTTATGTACTAAAAATAAATAAAATAGAAAATCCAGGAAACAATGTATATTTTTCACTGCATATTTAATGCGAGTCCTGTGCACTGCATCAGTGCGTGAAAGCTAATGTGTACTCATTTTTGGAGCCTTCACTAGCCCGGGGCCTGAAATGAAACCAAATTAGATTCCACCTTTAATTTGTGTTTCATCGTTCTGATGAATCAAAATCATTTTACACTATTGGAAATGGAAACCTAAAAACAGCACACTTGTTAGTGTGCACGGACTCTGCTCATTAGAGGAAGTTAAGAAGTGCTGATGCCTCAACTCATTGAGCGCTGAAGGAAAATGAAAAATTTCTCCTGAGCTGCTTATCACATTGAAAACATTACTCTACACTGAAACCTGTTGTATATTTAGAATTAACACCATCTTCTTCAAATTCTCTGGAAAAAAATGCTTTCTTGTGAAATACAGTGTAACTGGTGGTCTGGGGGCCAGACCAAAGTTCATAAGCCAGTAGTTACGTGTCATGAGCTATGTGTCTTTAATCGGCATGTAGAGCCGAGTGTCATCAGTATAACAGTGGAAAGTAATTACATAGCCTTGCAGTATCTGTCCAAGAGGCGCTATGAAAAGACAGACTAACACAGGCCCTAATACAGAACCCTGGGGTACCCCATATTTTACCGGAGCGAGTTTCAAAATAATGTTGTTATACAAGACACATTGAGATTGGTTAGATAAATATGATATCAACCATGAGAGAACCTGCCCAGTAATACCAAAATAATTTTCAAGCCTATCCAGCAATATATGATGATCAACTGTATCAAACACTGCACCAAGATTCAGCAGTAGCAGCACTGTGGATGTATCCATCACCAGCAGATGACCATTCACCACTTTAGTAAGTGCTATCTCTGTGGAATGATGAGTTCTAAACGCCGACTGCAGTGACCCAAAGAGATCATCAGCAAGATAAGTCACACACTGCTATGAATCCGCCTTTTCAAGAATTTTTGAGCAGAAAGGGAGATGTGATACAGGTCTATAATTTGCCAATGAACCCAGATCTAGGTTGAGTTTCTTAAGAATAGGTTTAATTACTGCAGATTTAAAACAAGTAGGAACAGAACCAGGTGTTTGTGACAGGTTAATAATTTCCAGCATAGTGGGTCCAAGTCAAGACGACAGGTCCTCAAACAGTTTAGTTGGAAACGGATCAAAGAGACAAGTCATAATTTTAGCATTATCCACAATTTGCAACAACATACTCAGCAAGACAAAATCCATAATTGTTGGATTTTGGTCAAGGTGGATGCAAACACTAGTTATAAGATCACTCAGTCTAACTAAAGTTTACTGGGATATTTTTGACCTAATATCCTCTTTTTTCTCATCAAAGTAGTCCAAGAAATCTTGGGCAGTAAATGGCAAACAGCTTGCGAACGGTTGCCCTTGAATAAGTTTGGCCACAGTGTCAAACAGAAATTTTGGATTATGCTTTTTTAAAAATGTATTAAGTCAGAACAATAAGCCTTCTTTGCAGCCGATAAGGCATGTTTGTACTCCAATACGCCATCATACCATTCGAGATGAAAGACTTCTAATTTAGAGCTACGCCATTTACGCTCCAGACTCCTACACTTACGCTTGAGATATTGTAGGTGCTCATTAAATCAAGGTGTTTGCAACTTAGGGTGACAAGATTTGACAGTAAGTGGAGCAATCAAATCCAATAGATTAGTGAGAGCTGTATTCAGGCAATCTCTGAGACTATCCACTCAATGACCATATTCCGAAAGAGACTCCAAAACCTCGGGTAATGTAGCGCTAAATTCAGTCACAGTAGAGGAACTAATGTAATGCTTAGAAGATGTACAGGCATCCAGTCTCATCGTGCAAGATAATGATACTTCCAAAATGAATGAGTGAATGATCCAACACTGCCGACGTAAGAGAGGCCATGTCAATGTCCGAAATGGCAATACTTACAAGCCAGGACCAAATCCAGAGTATTACCACTGAAGTGAGTCGATCCCTGGTCAAATTGACAAAATCCAAACATTTCCATAACTTCCAAAAATGCTTTGCTGCGGGGATCTGAAGGCTTACAAGGCTTACTAATATGGATATTAAACTCGCCAACAATTAAGATATTATCAGCATGAGTCACCAAATCAGAAATGTCACTACTGACTTCAACTATGAATTGGGAATAAGGAACAGGAGGCCTATATATGAAGAAAAAAATAACACGACTGATATCCATCAGTCTGATCATAATTTCTCCTATCAGCCTGAGAAGGGCTGAGAATCAGATGCTCTAACGAGTAAAAATTTACCACCCCTGTGAGCGGTTAAACTAAAAACAGATTTATAAATTAAAGCAAAACCTTCACCTTGTTAGTATCCTGAGCAACATGAGTAAACGTGTACGCAGGTGGGCAAGCTTCTTTGAAAGGCAGGTGCACATTTGGCTTCAACCACGTTTCACATAAGCCGATCATATCTAAAGGATGCTCCAAAATTAGATCATTAATCAGCAATAGTTTAGAGGACAGCGGCCTGGTAGTAACAAAGCCTAGACTTAGACACTTACTAGATTTGGCAGATGATACATTAGACCTAGGAAGTGATTTTGTCTCAATGTGAATCAGATGCCACATTTGAGAGATCTGCTTGTGCAATTTGACCACTTCTGTTTGTATCCAAAGTGTTAATGGGCACTAGGTTTTCATAACACGAACCTCTAAATGCTTTATGAGTACACTGATGGGTACAGAACAGTCTCAATATGAAAAATTTCCCTATCACACATTCTACACCATCACCATAACGGTAGTCGTGCCTTAATTCCCCCACTAAATAGTGGAATTCACACCCACATTAAAAGTCGGCCTGGTAGGCTCTTGAATCAACTGCTCCATAGCTTGCTGTTGTTTCCTAATGTCACCCTCCTTTTAAAACTCTATTTTTGCAGATACGCTGATGCCGCCTTCCCCAGTAGGGCAAAGGCAGTCCGGCATCAGCAAGACACGGTGACCCCAGAAAGAGTTATCTGCAAAACTAAATCCCTGTTCTCTGCAGAACTTTGCCAGCCACCTATTTTGAACTGTAAGCCTACTTTAGATCCTCATGAGTTCCCCAGGAGGGGAGGGGACCAGAGAGAATTAATTGATGCTATAATGCTATAACTAGTTTCATGTGCCTGAGTCAGCTGTCTGAACTTGTGTGATGCCAGCACCCTTAAATGAGAAACTATGTTGAATGCTCTGGCCCCACGTAAACATTATCCAACAGCTGGCGACTCTAATCTAGCTTTGCGGGTAATGGAGCCCCCTATCACTCACGTACTGCGTTTTGGCCTGGAGACAGGGGTGGAAGATGCCCGTTAGCCAGCAGGGCTATCAATAAGGCTCACAAGGGCAAAAACAAAACAGTTTGCAGTTGGTAAGGGGGACTGCAGAATGGGGACCACAACTGAGAGCTGGGCTTTGAGTAGATGCTTCCACCTGGCCACAGTGCAAAATCTGTCATCTGCCGACAAAGCTAAGCTAGTGCTAATGGGTGAGCTAGCCACCCCGACACATCTAACTCCACTGAAATAAGCTGCTCTGACTTATGTACACGACTCTCTAACACAGCCACCCTGTCTACTAGCATTGCACAGCTCAAACAAACCTTAGCGCAAGAATTAAGTCTAAACCAAATAACAGATAAGGCTAGCACGGGCTTAAGCTAACAAGTTAAGCTAACCACTCCTGAAGTGTACTAAGCAAACAGACAACTGATGTTATTTAAGCAATCACAGTAAGTCAATGTAAATATTAAAACTAACAAATTTGAAGCACAGATAGAACTAGAAGACGCAACAATTACAACCTTTTGTTAAATGTTAAGAGTCCGTGGCACGTTGTCGCAGAATGTGGCGTCACCGCTCTTCCTCTTCGCTCACCAGTTGTCATGGATGTCTTAGTGCTTTTATTCCTCTGTAAAGGCACAGTGACACCAAAACGTTTTACCCCAGCGTGTGGTGAACGCAGGGCAAGGTAGGGAAAAGTGGCAAAACTCACGTTCCCGGAGTTTGGTAGCGAACCTCAAATGCAGCACGGGATTCCACAACGTGGCGCTAGTGAAGACCAGCGGAGGCGGGCGTTAGCCACCACTCCATTAGAACAAGCGGGACCTTTGCCAACATGGCAACGTGCAGGAGAGGGGTTTGACACACCACTCTCCAGTGATTCTGAGCAGACAGGGCGACGCAGCACCCAAACGTTAGCCAGCATGGATGATCGCACCAGTAACCTCGGCTAGCAGATGCTAACGGTGGCTAGCGGATTCTAACGGAGGTTAGCGGAGGAAACTTGGTCATATCGGAGATTAACTTTCTCTACCGGTCTCCAATGTAGCCAGAGGTATGTCGGCAACTGCCGAAGAATTTTAAACATGTTGACAATTTTTGGATGCGGTCGCCATTTATCACCGGAGGATGGTGGAGTTTTGCGGCAGCTAGCGGATGCTAATGTGGGAGCTGAACCGAACCATGTATCTGCCACGACACTAACGGATGCTAATGGAAGCTAGTGGACACTGACGTTTGCAAGTAAGTTCATCTGAGTTGGCCCAAACGTCTAGGTGTGACTGCGCCTTAAACAGGCTAAGGGTCACTAGACTACGGTCTAGTCTCTAACCCTTACAGATCACAGATTCCTTTAACAAATGCCTCCTTGTCTACCCTCAGGGCCATCACAGCCCACTTTGTCAGCTCCCTATACAGCCTGGAATTTCCATCAAGTTGTGCACTATGACTCCTCTGGATGATATTCAGCGTGCCCTCAACTAATCCTCCTGTGGACATTGGCAACTTCAGTGCAATCCCCAGCAATCTTCAGGGTCTGGTTGCGGACAAACTCCCACATTCTATTCAGATCAGAAGTCGTGTCCAAGTCAGCACGTCTTCCAGCCAGATTGTGTGCACACTCACACAAAACAGTCTGATCTTAAAGTGTAGCCAGATTTAATCTGGGAAAATTTGCAGATGGCATTCTACAAAACTTCAACTGAATCCTTAGGGAAGCTACAATTCTGTGGTCCGAGTTCACACACTGGGCACTTCTACAGTTCTGCAGAAGCCTCCAGTGCCTTCCCATGAGAACATGATCAGTCTCCTTAGCAGCACCGATGGTATTATAGTACCATGTTCCGCTATGCCGCTATGGATGTTGAAACCAGGGTCCAGCAAATTGTAGCTCCCAATGTTTTGCAAAGTTGAGGAGAACTGAGCCATTTTTGCTGCAGTTACTAAATTCATGAAGACTCATACAATACAAACTATGTCGCACACCTTCTCAGTGCCAGTGATCGCCAGATGTCAACCTGATTGGTTTAATTCGTGTTACCCCCAAAACACACCCATGATTAATTAAGACTGAAAACAAGCCCTTTGCATTCTGCACCTTGCTTTGCACTCAGATTACTTTGAGCAGGGATTACATACCATGTAAATAAGTGGAGTTGGACTTGCCACAAATACACTAATGCTATGCACTGTAGTGCCTGCGCTATAGACTGTCAAGATAGAGCCTAGAATGTTAAAGAGATCATTTCTGGATTTGTGTCTGGGTTTGGAGTGTCTCTGAAGTTTAATATATTCTTTATTTTATAACAGCTAATATTTGGATAGCACTGCTGAAAAAGAAAACAAGGCCCCTACCTAATGCCTTGAGTAGTTATTATTCAAATTTTGCACCAAATTGCTGTTGAATTGTTCGTTAGAGCTCCGCTTCTCAGGAGGACCAGTCTTCATTATACTGTCAGTCTGCAGGGTTTTATGATTGCTGGTGATTAAAACAATCCCATTTGAACAATGTTCTTTCAAAGCACTCTTAGCTACAGTATTAGCCATAATTCCACACATCAAACCAAGCTCTTTTATGAATACTCCTGGTGAACATTCAAAGTTTGCAGACATGAAAGGCCTGCTAGCACTGGTGTATTTATTATTTATTGTCCAAAATTTTGTATATCTTTCATCACATTGTTCACACTCCATGGGCGGCATTAAGGTGGATCTTAATGGGGCTGTAGCCCCCAAAACTATTTCAGTTGCCTCTCCTAAAACCCACCAGAAAATTAACATTTCCCATTCCAAATTGTTTTCAATCTCTGATTGATCTGATTTTCGACACTACCACCAGTTTCCATAAGAAGAAGAAATAAGTCCTATATAGGCCCTGCAGCTTCTTGGTGCTTATCTCCATAGTATGAAGAGGATGATAGTCTACAACTCCACGTGGGCAGGATACCAGTCCGACGCAGGTTACTTCCCCAGCCAAGGCCGATGACCATTTACAGCTGGGTGGACTGACACAATCTAGATTAAGTGTCTTGTCCAAGGACACAGACGGATATGAGCTGGATTCGAACCCATGCCTATATATTGATAGGCAAGCTTCTTATCCACTCATCTGCCTGCTCTACAACATTTAACAACCAGGAACTGTGTTGTTAACTGTGTTGTTCCTTCAAGGTGCAGTCACACCTAGATGTTTGGGCCAATGTAGACAAATATATTTGCAAACGTCAGCGTCCGCTAGCATCCGCTAGCCACCGCTGGGCTCCGCCGTCCTCCGCCGATGAACGTCGACCACATCCAAAAATTTTCAATATGTTTAAAATTCCTCTGCATTTGCCGACGTACCTCTGGCTACATTGGAAACTGTTAGAGAACGCTAATCGCCGCTATGACCACTGGCTAAGGCCCACCTCCGCTAGCACCATGCTGTGGAACGCCGTGCTGCATTTGAGCATCGCTACCAACATGTAACAAGTAACGTGTTTTTCTGACGTTTGGCCAATTTTCTCGACTTTGCCCTACATTCACCACACGCTGGGGTAAACGTCGTAGTGTGACTGCACCTTTAGCAGCAGGTTGCTGGTGTGATTATTGTTTATATTTTTATTTTTTAATTGCATTTAAATTTTACTGCTTTTGCATCAATTTAGCTTGTTTATTGGTTGCTAGCTGTATTGTTTGACTTTTACTGAACCTTGTACTGTTTATCTTATCTGTTGTAATTGCATTGTTATTATGGTGGCCATAGTGGGTGGCCTCCCAACAGAGCGATTATTGGACCCTACTCTTACGAAGCCCCATGGGGTGACTGGTGTCATGATTTGGCACTATACAAATAAAATTGAATTGAGTTGAAATATTTTTTATGCATATTGTTTATGCACTGCACTGGGATCAACAGAGCAAGTCCACGCAATTTACACAAGTATAAAAACATTTTGAAAAAATGATGGTCATGTAGGGATGCAATTTCCCATGTGTGGTTGTGATCTTAGCATCACAACATATTTATTCTAATAAATATTCACCTTCACACATCACAATCCCTACATACGCAACACACACACACACACACACACACACACACACACTGACACAAACTGTCAGAGAGCAAGTTGCTATAACAGTTGGAAGGTCATAGATACCTTTACACATGTACAGGTATGTACACTCACAGAAATAGACATTTCACGGGTGCAGTGACAGACAGATGAACTAAATACAAACAGGTAGACCAAAATAGACATACGTAACTGCTGCGTATGTAGGGATTGTGATGTGTGAAGGTGAATATTTATTAGAATAAGTATGTTGTGATGCTAAGATCACAACCACACATGGGGAACTGCATCCCTACATGACCATCATTTTTTCAAAATGTTTT
>OMMV01188414.1:0-14817 GCA_900302635.1 Chatrabus melanurus | reverse complement strand
CATGTTTGGGTACACTCTCTAACACCTCATCTAATCAATCCAGAATTCTTCTTTCTTTTTCATCTCACAACCTACCTGTGGGGCATATGCACTGATGATATTCATCATCGCCCCTTCAGTTTCCAACTTCACACTCATCACCCTGTCGGAAACTCGCTTAACCTCCAACACATTCTTAATATGCTCTTCCTTTAGAATGACCCCAACACCATTTCTCTTCCCATCCACATCATGCCATAACAGTTTGAACCCATCTCTGATGCTCCTGGCCTTACTTCCCTTCCACTTGGTTTCTTGTATACACAGTATATATCTACCTTTCTGCTCTCCATCATATCAGCCAACTCTCTCCCTTTACCAGTCACACTGCAAACATTCAAAGTCCCAACTCACTTCCATACTTCTAGCTTTCCTCCTCTCCCACTGCCTTTGGACACATTCTCCACAGTAGCCCAATTTCTGCTGCCACCCTGTTGGATAACAGCATTGTTGGCAGTCGTTGGTAACCTGGGCTTCGACCGATCTGGTATGGAAATTCAATTTATGATCTGCATGTTTGGTTTGGCAAAATTTACACTGGATGCCCTTGCTGAAGCAACCCTACTCATTTATCCAGGATTGGGACTGACACTCAGAATGTACTGGCTGTACACCCCATGTGGCTGAGATTTGACAACTGTACAAAGGGTAATTTAAAAAACTATATATAACTCATCAGTTTAAGCCATATGCATAAATATGGGTGTGATCACTTTGATTGACAGTTGTGTGTTAGAGTGACAAAGAAGGACTGCATTTCTATAGCGCTTTTCCATCTAGCAGATGCATCTGCATTTAGATGCTCAATGTGCTTTACAATGATGCCTCATATTTACTTCCCAGTCAAGGCCAGGACCCATTTTTACAACTGGGTGGACTGGGACAACGCAGATTAAGTGTCTTGTCCAAGGACACAGACAGGTAGTAGGCGCAGGATTCGAAACCAGGTCTACATACTGGCAGGCCAGCTCCTTATCCACTGAGCTACCTGCTCTACAGGTAACGCTAGTCAGGGCCCTGCTAGCAGTGGCTACTAGCTGCTGTGAACTTGACCGTGTTTGTCCTTTCTGAGCATTTTATTACAAATATCTGAGATAATATGGTTTGCTGTGCAGTTAATTGTACTAACAGACCATGTAAGAAGTCTCTGCTCCAGTATTTCCATTGAGTGAATTTTTAGTATTATTAAATTGTAATTTGTTAGCACTGTTAGCACTAATTAGCAGGTAGTGTGGTGATAATAGATCCAATGATGGTGCAATGGTTACGAGGGCAATATGCTAGTCATAGTTTTTAATACCTACACCCAAGCCACCCGTTATGAAAACCACCACCCAATCCACAAAAATATGCATTTATGAAGCACCCAAGCCAAAGTTAGCCTGCCTTAGCTTATTTGGTAACTGCAAGGGGAGGGGGGTTCAAGATTCATTCATCCCATCAAATAAATAAAATAAAAATTTAAATTCATCCATTATCACACAAGAAAATGCTTTTATTTTATTTATTGTATTTTGAATATTTTTATTGTAATGGTGCACTTTGTAACAACATGTTGGAACGCTCTATATGAATTCTTATTCTTATTCTTATTATTCATTTCTCAATCCTACTTTTAAAATATATATTGAACCTTGAAGGGTTCTATATCTTGGTACATTTTTGGCACCCTCAACAAAAGGTTCTCTATAGAAGCATTTCAGAGGATTCAGTTCAAAGAACCAAATGGGTCTTTGAAAGGTTCAATCAATTTCCAAAAACATTTATGCCTTGGTTGGTCACATTTTAATCATTTAAATTCTTAATAAGATTTATTAACACATAATGTAATTGTTATTAAATAAATCATTAATCAATAATCTGAATTACATAAAATAAATAGACTGCATTTCTATAGCGCTTTGCCATCTAGCATATGCTCAAAGCGCTTTACAATGATGCCTCTCATTTACTTCCCCAGCCAAGGCCGGTACCCATTTTTACAGCGGGGTGGACTGAGACAAATGCAGATTAAGTGTCTTGTCCAAGGACACAGACAGGTAGCATGAGCAGGATTTGAACCCAGGTCTACATATTGGCAGGCCACCTCCTTATCCACTGAGCTACCTGCTCTACTAAGTAAAAATAATAAAATTATCTACTACTACTAATTTAAATAAAATAACCAATAATATTTAAAATTGACAGCAAGATGTAAACCCTTTGCCATTACCCGTAGATGGAAGAAAGAGTAGACGGGTGGATTCAAACTGACTATATTGATCATCAAAAAATTTTTTCCACCATATAAAAACATTAGAGTACTATACACATCATTTATTTATTATTTTAAAAAGCCATAGATATTTATGTTTGTTTGTTTTTTTAATAAATTCAAGTCCATGCATTATTTAATAAGAAACTGACTGAAATGCAGAAAATGCTGTCTTGCAACATTGGTTAAGTGAAAAAGCTTCAAAGCTTCCTGGATTTACCCTTACATCTGCAACCTTCTTGGTTTATGCCCCTCCCCTCCACCAAATTTCATGTAAATCGCATAACAAGTGTCCGAGCAATTCTGGTGAAAACGAACAAATGGATGAAAATACAGTTGACAACACATCTCGTCAGTGGAGGTTCTTAATTGGTTTTCAAGTACAATAAGCTCTCTGGTTGGAAGTATTGCAAACACATCAAGTGATATAAAAATAAAACAGGTAGCAGTCAACTCAACGTGAATTACTATTGACATATTATTCAAGGTGCTAGCAACAGAATGACAGAATTGAATTGAATTGAACAGAATGACTCTCATTAGTCTTCAGTGAGTCAGTAATGGCAGATCACCTCTTAGGGCCACAGAATTGACAGGCCGTGGTTCCCCTCAGCAGATATCCGAGAGCTTTTTATCGGCTTCCCTTCCAAACACCCTCCTACTAATGCTGCTCGATGGCCTGGTTAACCTTGGTGATGCTTTGTGAAGCTGGAAAGGTATCACGCAAAGTTCACTCAATCTTTAGCGTTGCAGAAGAGTTCGATTCTGCACACGATGCGATTTTATCAATTCATTGATATTTTATGTCTGTCATTGTTGAGCTGTAGAGGTTTTGATTTTTTGTAGAAAGTGCTTCACATCCTATTGAATCTCCCCTTCTGTATAGACTCCACTGCTGCGGGAAAAGTTTCTTTCTCCTGCTTAATGAACAGGTGTCTACATAACACAGCCCACCCCACAGATGGCAGCGTAATTAGCAGTCATTATGGTGGTCTTCGGGAGGGCGAAGATCTGTGCGGCCTCACCTCTTCACCCCCTGACAGGGCCCGTGGGGGGGCCACTGACACGTGTTGTTCTCCTGGAGAAGCCAAAGGTGGCGTTCCCCTTTCACGAGGTGTCATCCTGATGTGCTGGAAACCCCGAGACATGTGTTAAAGGATCAGAATGTCAAGGGCCTCTCTCTGGTCACAGCACCGTCTGAACAATGAGCAGCAACATCGAGCAGCTTCCATTCGTATTGTTTCTACTGCAGAAAAATGTTGGTTGAACTGTTTCCTGCAGGGATTGATACTTTTCAGTGCATGGAGCAAAAAGCAAGTCTGTTTGTAAGGTCATATGAGACAAATTTACCTACTGTGTCAGCAGCAGATACGTGCATGTGCGTCCTTTAGACTGGGCCGACCTTTAAAACAACTCAACTTCGTCGTGCTGTACTCAAGGTGGACACGGATGTGGTTTTAGGGTCATTCCCTGTTCATGTCAGTGTTCATGCCTGACTACCCCTCCGTTGTTGGGCCACTAGAGGGGGTGAACGGAGGCTGCTGTCATGGCGGGTGGGGGGGAGTTGCCAATAGGCTTGTAATTTCCCCTCACTTAGAAATGAATTCCATCTAATCTCATTCTGCCATGTCAAATAACAGCGCGACATGCTGTTTTATACTGTAACATTTGGTTATACCGAAGCAGCTGACTGCCTCTCGCTCCAGCCCGACACCCTCTGGATATTAAAACTCTGTATAATATTTCACTGAGATCGGATGTGGCTTAAACACAGTGCATTAACTCGCCCCGATAAATATTTCCACCCTTCCACATTTCTGATCCAATAAACAGCGAAGTCTCTCGCAGGCAGCCATGATGTACTGTGATGTCACAATACTGTGAAGAAAGGTGTTAAAAAATGACCCCTCTCTGTTTTTGATCACAATAATCTGATTAAAAAATTTTTTGAACATAAACAATTTACTCTTAGTGGCGGCTTGATCACATGTAAATAATGGAAATTGATGTGGAGACAATCAAAAATGCACTTCCTATATCAGCAGCCTATCAAAATGCTAGAATTATGATTCTGGCAATGATTAAAAATAACTATTTCACTTAAAAGGGTCATATTATACAGATTTTCATAAAGTTAAATCATTAAAGCTGGCGCGGTCTAGGGGCAGGCCCAGCGCCCTGGAAGTAGCATCTGCAATATTTTAGAATCTGTATTTCTCAACCAAATGCTAATACACTGCATGAATATCTGCAGAAAGTTAATTTCCTGTGGAAGAAAATAAGGCCAAGCACAACATTTTATGACCATGAGCTCCAGAGATAAAGCCAATAAAAGCACAAGTTAGCCTCCAGGCATTGTTGCTTCTTGATGGCATCACGTCTGGAGATGCTTTAAAGTTTGAAGTCCTTCTCTATCATTTGACAGCAGACTAGTAGAGGTTTTGATTGATGGGTTGATGCCCGGTGAGGTTTTTTTTTTTTTTTTGCAACATATATATACTTTGTGCGAGTTTGTCATGGCGCTGTCTAGAATGCAAAAAAGAAGGAGCTGATGACACGGAAGGCTTTCGTTTTCAATGTGTGGAAAACGATGTAATTTTGTGTCTGTTTTGTGCCAAAATAAGGACAAAAATTATTTCAAAAGTTTACAGACATGCAGTGGTGGCCCTGCTGGCCGCCAGACCAAGGCGTTGGAAATGAAAGAAACTGACAAACAAGCTCATGTCAAATAACAGGCAACTTCAACCACAGGTCAGGTCAGATCTGGGAGCATGTGCTGGTGCAGCATATCACCGCATCCACCATACTAAGGAACTGCCTTGCATCCTGGATGGCAATCACCCAGATGGACAACTGTTCGTCCCTACTTTTTGAAAGTAGCCATCTTGCATCTGCCACAGCCAGGTGAACCGTGGACTTCCCCTTGGCCTTTTCCAGTTGCTGGGGTCCTCAGCACTGAGGAACCTGAGTGCTGGATCATGTCCTGAGAGGACAAAATGTCATAGCTGGTGTTCCCTCTACATGCAAGCCTAGGATTTGAAAAACATTTCAAAAGTTACTCCATGAAGCTGGCTTGTTTTGTTACTGATTTTGAAAAATGTATAACTTGAAATAAAATTGCTCAAAAACAATTTCATTAAAATACAGACTTCCGTCACATGCATCACAGATGTTTGAAATAAAATGAGCCGTTTCAGGCATACATTTTGGTTACAACAGGCATGTTTCTACCAGCACTGACAAATTTATACAACTTTTAGGATGTTGAACATGAAATTCCAACTGTATTTAAGTGTAGAGGGTAGATAAAAACAATTTGGCAGAACATGACCCCTTTAAAGTAATAATCAGGCCGTATCAGAGGGACGTTTGAAGTTCAGCTCCATTGCTGCCTTCCCATCACCAAGTCATTATTTCAATATTCGGCTCTTCACACTGACTGGCTGACCAGTTTTAAAATACACACTAAACCACTCTCACCGTGCACAAAATGGCTGAGTGGCTCATTGCTTTCACATATAAAATGGAAGAACAATTCAGATGCGTGGAAGTTTTTTTTTTTTTTTTTTTCAAAACTTGTCCTGTGGTATTTTTTGAAGGAAAACTTTTAATGAACTGCATAAACCAGTATTTGGCGCCATGTTTTGCCTGACACATTACGGTATGTGTACATGCAGCTTTTTTGTTAAATTAAAAAAAAAACAAACAAAATCAATTTTAAAAATGTGTAGATGCAGCTTTTTTAAAACTTTTAAAAATAATAATAAACAAAATAGATTAAAAATGTCTAGATGTAGCTGATGAGCAAACATATAGGCGTTTGTATATTAGAGGGCACTCAGAGTGCACGTACCTCTGCCAAGGCCAAGCAGTGCTCTGATTACAAAAAAAAAAACCCTGACTCTGCATTTGGATCTGAATCAAAATCTAATCTTTACTTCCTAAACAGAAGGCTAAACACATTTAGAAAATTTAATTCAAATATGTTTGAACTTTTTGAGGTATCCTACTGGGCGGACGTTTTGACCACGGACATTTTGGACTAGGACATTTCGGTCTAGTGCTAATACATGCTTTTAAATATTTATGTAATATTAGGGTTAGACATTAAAATACACTAGAAACCCAAGTAGTCTTTCTTTTATCTTTATTTTGCAATATTTAGGTTAAAATACATTTCCATTTCTATTAAAACAAAGGGTTAGGCTTAAATTATGGAAAACTATAGCTACATTTGCATATATGAATTTGGATATATATTATCACATCTGGCAAAATCGTCCACATTGTGACATATTTTTTGGTTGAAACATCCAGGGCCGGAATGTCCTACACTCTCATAAAAATAACATTTTACATTATATTTTTAAACATATCTTGAACAATTGAAAGAAATGATATATTTCTTTTCTATCGGGATGAGGGTGACTGCAGTTACTCATTTTATATGACTCTTATATTGTAAAAGCACTGAATATCAAGAAAGGCATAAAGGAAATCCTCAAAAAATACACAGGCAGTTTTAGAAATTAATTTGAGCCATTAAGCTCATTTCAAGGATATTGAGGAAGTTTTTTTAAAATTCTTTTCATCTTCCGATAGGATTTAGAAAGCATGTAAGTGAGGTTTGCTTTGTTATTTACAGCAGGGCCTGGGCCCCTAAATTTATCCTGGCTGATATGGAGCCAGCTTAAGAGGCAGTGAGCCCGGAGAACAATGGCTCTTAGTGGAAACAAAATGACTCCTGTGTTTCATCTGTTGTTATGCTAAAAAGTGGAGGCTCTAAATGACCACCTCTATGCATATGTGGATTGATGTTTGCCTTTACTCTGGCAGGATGCCAGTGGCTGATCCTTCTGTTTCCCATATGGCAGCATTGTGGAGAAAACACTGGACAGTCACCCCTCCCTGGGAGAAGCTGCTGGGTCTCCCTGCCGGAAGAGAAACTGTTGGTTTCACTTTTCTTTCTTTCTTTTTTTTTTAACAAAATGACCACATGGGACTCAAACAGCCTGCAGACACACTCAGATAACCTCACAGCTGCACCCATTTATGGATAAATATACAATAAATACAAAAAAAGAGAGAAATACTGTACATAATAGCTTTGCATTAAAGTGAGATGTGCATTTGAGCTGTTTGAAAGGGTGCATTACATTTTTGCAGGCTTAACTGTCATTAAATAAAGTGGTGTGCAAAAGTTTTAAACAGCAGTGTTTCTGTACTAATGTGGTTGCATATTTGATGGTGTTTTTTCATTAGTTTCTAAGTAAAAGATCAAATTTGAAATTTCCAAATTTCAACTTCAATAATAATAATAAATTACAGTGCATTTTGTCTGTTTTATTAAAGCAACAGACCTTTTAAGATTGGTTTCATCACAAATGGATGTATCCCAGTTTGACACATCCAGAAGTGTAGATCTATTATTGTAAACACAAATTTGTCTTTTGGTTAAAAGGAGTAATTGCATGTATACATGAATATAATATGCATAAAATACATGTACATGATCGATATCTTGCAAGTTTATGGATTCATCAAAAAAAAATAATTTCGTTTTTAAGGGAAATTGTCTTTCACAAAAGCTGTCATTCTGTGGAATGAGTAGATGTATGTGAGAAAAACTACAACACATCCCTCTAAACATGTACACAATTTATTTCAAAATACACATGCACACCATTTATTTATTTATTTTTAATATGCAGGATGTTACCTATATGCCATGTTTTACCATAAATGGGCCTTGTAGGAACAGTAGAGAGCGTGTAATCAATAAAATAATATAGAAGTTTAAAGCCACACAGTGGGAAAATTTTTGAAGAACTGATTTACAAATTTCTTCTTTGACAGCATAACGTTGCCATAAATAAACACGATTATTTAGGAGTGAATTAGTATTTAGTTGCACATTGAAGGGAAAAAATCTGCTATCGGAGACACCGATACAATGCTAAATTATGCAATTTCATTATTTGATGCTGAATAATAGTTTTTGAAATTAATATTTTTCAATGATAGTTTAGCCTGTTTTCAACTTTTTTTTCACCAAACAACATAAATCTGCCATTACAAACAAAATATGCACATTAATACACAAACTACTTATACGACGTGTCCATATGGGATGCGTCTAACTAGATCTAAACCAGATTGAAAAACCTGATTACTTGTAGATTTACAGCTTAATGCATGATTCAGTACAAACAACAAACAGGATGCTCATGAATGAGTAATGAATTTACAATGAAACATGATGTTCTTGTAAAACTAGGGATGGTCCACACAAAACGTGACACATAATATTGATTTTGTTTAGTCGTATACGGTGCAAAACATTTAATGTGAAAAAACCCATTTCAAACGAATGAAAATACATTTGATTTGTTTACAGGCTGTCAAATTATTTGCTATTTAGAAGTTTTCATTATTTTTTCAGCATCTTCACTTTGTGTATTTTTTTTGTCATGCCTCCTGTACAAAAAAACTATTTCTTAAACAGTAGTTTGTATAAATGGCTGGTTTTGTGAAATTGTCCAGTAAAAGAGGGACTTGAGTTTAATTCAGTCCAGCTTTAAGCCTGTTCTTTTGATTTGAGGCTTCCCTGTCCTCTGATGCACATCTAAACAAACTCCTCATCATTGCACAACTGTCTTTAAGTAATAAATCATTTTGTGTCATTTCCTCAAATAAAAGAAGAAAAATAGAAACTGCACGACTCTAAGTGAACAAGGCCTCCGGTGGCAACACCCACAGCCTTTAATAGCTCACTTGACTAATTTGGAATGAATTTTAAAAAGTTCATTACTATATGTAAATGCATAGCCACGATGAAATGTGCCAGATCTGCAAATATGCTGATGATGCAGCGCCAGACAACGTAGCCCGTGTTGTTTTATTTTAATGAACACTGCTTTCCCCGCAGACGGATAATGTGATTACTGCTCCTCGCCAGTCGGCTTGTCTCAGTTTGCTGAAGTTATCGTGTCCTCCCTGTCACTCGGCTCTGTTTGCATGGCTGTCACATCGGCCACCCTTAATGGAGAAATTAATTACCACTGGTGTCATCTCTCACGACACAGGAGTCAATTTGATCATGTTAACCAAATGAAAGGACCACTTGATATACCCGTCCTTTGTAATCATGCTTTGATGGAGGGGATTAAAATGCATTTAGGCTATTTAACAGTATTCATTAGATACAACTGCCATTATGTGATGTGAACTATTAATGGAGTAAGGGGGTCACATTCTCACTCTTTAACCTTGATAAAAGTGCTGAAATTGAGATGTCACATCCACAAAATTTCATGACAAGAGAGAATGCGGTTGCTTCAATACACTAGATTGTCTTTTGTTGTTAAAAAAAATCAAAAATAAGCAGAATACATGGAAAATTCTTCAAAAATTAAACCTTAAGGATCAGTTGTTGCCATATGGTATATTGTTCTTATTGTGCTGATAGGCATTTAAACACACACATTCGAACTTTCTCTGTCCACATCAACATTTCTTTGAGCCAAAATTGACTCTGAAGCCCAGCCTGAATTTCAACTACCAGGTGAATTTTGATTTGTCAGTTCCTCGCAGGGCTCAGCTGAAGCTTAACTAATCACTCATAAAAGCTGCCGACCGGCCACTGCACGCAGCAAAACAAATCACTCCCAATGAACCACTGAAGTTACGGCTCCGTCAGAATTTCAAGAGGGCCGTGTTATTGGAGAGACAGAAAATAAAATGAACGATTTTATCTTGTTTTCTTAATTACAACGAAGCTTACACGCCCGTGCAGGGGTGTAGCTAGGAAGTCCTTTTGTTGGTGGGGAGTTGGGGGGGCGTACCCATTGTCCATATTGCATCACGATGAATCATTTTCTGAAGCGACAAATTCATTGAGTGGTTTCAGCGTATGTAAACAGTGAATCATTTCATGAAACTCTCGTTTAGTTTGGGGCTCCATCTTGACAATCTATAGTGCACAGTCTAAAGTGAATAACGCAAGGGTTATTACATACAGGGTATGTAATCTGAGCGCAAAGTTAGGTGCAGGGCGCAAAAGGGTTGTATGTAGTTGTTTAATTAATCATGGATGTGTTTTGGGGGTAATATGAATTAAACCAATCAGGGGGGCACCAGTAATGGGCCCAGTAATGGGCACCCTGCTATTCAGATGACGGACTCAACTGAGAGGGTTTCTGGTAAGTAAACAAATCTGCTTCAACACGTCACGGTGTGCAAGGTTTTTGGTGGTCTCTGTTGCAATGTGCAGCAGGGAGCTTAGTGGGATAAGGAGTTAGACTAGACTAGGGCTGGACGGTATGGCCTAAAATTCATAATGTGGTATAATTTGAAGCATATAGCGGTAACGGTATGTATTGCGATATATTCTTTAGTATATAAATTTCAATATAACTGTTTCTCAATGGGTAACATACTCCCATAGCAAATGCATTGCAGCAGGAAGTTGTATTCTTAACTGTTAAGAACTTTCAAAATAATATAGAATGCCATTTTAAGAACATTTGTGTAAAAATGCAATTATAAAATAAAATACAAAACCTTTCAAGTAACTTGCAAGCAGTGTAACAGTAGATTTCTTTCTCCATAACAACGTAATGCTAAAGTTAAAAAAAAAAAAATCACATCACTCTATAGTGTAAAACATTTTTCAGATGAGTGTTCCTACCGAGCAGACGCTCAGAAAAAGTTGTGAATACTCGTTATTTTCCGGAGCTCTGGACTTTCAGGCACCTTGCATGTCCTCGTGTTTTGAGCGCATCGCTCGGTTCAGTGGGCTTACGACTGCGCAGGGAAGAGGCGACGGACACTTCATCCTCAACTCCTGATGTTTTTGAGAGATTCTTTCCTTGTTTGGACCCAGAAGTGCACTGAGCCTGCAGCACGCTGTCTCTAGTGGCGCACGAGGCTGTTTTTAACAGGCTGTGTTCGCGACTTCACGTGAACGCGCAGCTGCAGTTCCTCCACTCACAGTGAGATTTCACCATAACTGAATCGAAATTAACACAGTTATCACTTTAAAAATAAGTCATCATGACACAAAATTGTACTATTATGTAAACCTTGCAATTAATCTGCAGTTCATGTGTGTGCTGAACTGTGGGGGGCAGTCCGATTGGCTCATGGATCAAATATGAGCCGTTACACCACCAGCTATCGCGGTTGGCCGGTATAATCACAATCCCTACCGCTGGGCAAATTTATATCGTTAATATCATCTACCGTTTATACCGCCCACCCCTAGACTAGACACTTCATCTGCATTGTCTCAGTTGACCCAGCTGAATGGGAGCCGATCTTGGCTGGGTAAGTAACCTGCATCAACTGGGTGTCCCATCCAGGGGGAGTCGGAGACTCTCATCTGCTTCACTCTACAGCAGTGTTTCTCAATCCTGGTCCTTGGGACCCAAAGTACTGCACATTTTACATTTATCCCTGAACTAATCAGAGTAGATCAGCTAAGTCAGGTGTGTTCCATTGCTCAGTCAGCTGTTGATTAGCTGAACATACCTGACTGAGCTGATCTGCTCTGACTAGTTCAGGGATAAATGGAAAATGTGCAGTACTTTGGGTCCCAAGGACCAGGATTGAGAAACACCGCTCTTCAGTATCTGGGGATAAACACCAACACCAATGGGCCTCATGGCCTATATAGCACTTACAGCTATGGTGTAATTGCTTTCTGCCCCCTCATGACAACAATCCATCTGCAGAGCACCTGTCCACACCTCATTAAGACCAACACACCAGTAGCACCGAAATAAGCAAAAGTGCAGTCATGATTTAAAGAACGCAGGCTGACTGCCGACTGGCTGGCAGCATGTTGACGACCAGCGCTGGTCGTCAACAGCGCTTTGGTAAGATACGCTTTGGTTAGAAACTAGCAATAACACTTGGGCTGCAATGTGCACTGCTTTGGACCTCATAGAAAATAGGGTCCTTGGTGTTTCAAGCATTTCTAAATAATGAATCACTTTCTGAAGCAATTTGTGTTTTAATGATTTTGAAACAGTTAAGTTGGGTTTTTACTTCTCTTTTGCCACACATCTCCAGAAGAGAATGATGTGTAATCAAATGATATCTAGGTGTTTTATTGTGCAGCCCTCCAACTCTCAACAGTGGGCTGTCTCACTGTAAGCAATTTTTTTTTTTAAATTGGTAACTCTGCTTGACTCAGTCAAGTCTTCTTGTTACTTTGAGTTATGTCAATTGTGTCAGAGTGTCAGCAATGTAAAGCTGAAATAAGCAGATTCATTGAATTTAATGCTGCATTTAGGCGATGCACTGTGAAAACAGAGGGACTCTATGTTTACATCAAACAGAGAAAACCAGATGAATTTGAGCACACAGTAAGAACAGATACTTGCTTTCTTTTAATATGTATTATCTCCCCAGAATTGGACTTTGATGGTGCAGATGACATTATGAACTGTAGTGAGAGTAGGAAACAGGTTGAGACGAGCCTGGAGAGTTGGAGATATGCTCTGGAGAGAAGGGGAATGAAAGTCAGTAGGAGCAAGATGGAGTACACGTGTGTGAATGAGAAAGACCACAGTGGAATGGTGAGGTTGCAAGGAGCAGAGGTAGTGAAGGTAGATGAGGTCAAATAGGTTGGATCAACTGTGCAATGTAATGGTGAGTGTGGAAGAAGAAGAAGAAAAAGAAGAAGAGACTGCAGGCAGGGTGGTGTGGGTGGAAAAGAGTGGCAGGAGTAATTTGGAATAGAAGGGAATCTACAAGAGTGAAAGGGAAAGTTTACAAGACGGTAGTGAGACCAGCTATGTTGTACTGCTTAGAGGCGGTGGTGCTAACAAAAAGACAGGAGGCAGAGCTGAAAATGCTGGGATTTTCCTTGGGACTGATGAGGATCGACAGAATTAGGAATAACCATATCAGAGGGACAGCACAGGTAGGATGGTTTGTAGACAAAGTCAGAGAGGGGAGACTGAGACAGTTTGGACGTGTAGAGAGGAGGGACGAAGGGTATATAGGGAGAGGGAACCTGAGGATGGAGCCACCAGGCAGGAGGAGAAGAGGGAGGCCAAAGAGGAGGTTTATGGATGTGTTGAGGGAGGACATGCAGGTGGTTGGCGCGACAGAAGACGATGCAGAGGACAGGGTGAGATGGATAATCTGCTGTGGCGACCCCTAACGGGAGCAGCCGAAAGAAGAAGATATCCCTGGGAGAGATAGTATGCTGTGTTATATGCCAACAGGCTGAATGAACAAGCTGTTTCCACTGTGGGCTTCTTCTACTAGGTTTTCTGGTACTGTGTGTGTGTGTGTGTGTGTCACTGTCCTGAGTGGCAGCATGGAACATGTAGCTCAGCCATGCAACCGTCTCCAAGCATTGGTTGATGCAATGCAGATGTGCAGCAATTCATGAATCATTTTATGATGCAATTACTTCATTTGGTTCAAAGTTAGAAAAAGCTTTGTTTCTGCCATACCCCAAATCCCCCACACCCCCAGCTCCACCTATACACCCATGCATGCACAAAAACACACGCATGGACATGCACGCACCTGAACACTTTGTGCATGTCGCTCTCTTGAAGCTCAATGCTGCTGTGTGGGTTTGTGAATTGTTAAAGAGTAACAAAGCTGTTTTGTAGCCAGCAGATAAAAAAAAAAAGCCGTGTACCAGTGAGGTCGGCCACTCCATAAATATGTTGACTCTTCTTATTACAAGCTGTGTCTATGACAAAGGACAAACAGCTGTGGAAAGAAATGCTACATGGCAGGAATGGACAAGGGCCATTTTCAGCCT
The DNA here is from genome assembly GCA_900302635.1 of Chatrabus melanurus. Lineage (NCBI taxonomy): Eukaryota > Metazoa > Chordata > Actinopteri > Batrachoidiformes > Batrachoididae > Chatrabus > Chatrabus melanurus. The sequence goes on along the minus strand of OMMV01188414.1, from coordinate 733 downwards.
GGCTGGTCAGACATCGGCCCCAGAGCTGTCCCTGCTAAGGCTGTTTACTTGACCCACAGGAGAGAGAGAGAAAGTTGACACAGTAAGCCTCTAGCTCCCCTCCCTTCATTTCAAATCTCTCTCTCACTCTCTCTCTCTTTCTCTGATGACAAAGATTAAACCTTGGAACAATGTCCACAACGCTGCGAAAGGGTCATCAATTACCCCATGATACTCTTCATTACCTTCCACCTGTTTCATCCACCACTTCCCTTCAGTGCATCGCCTCGCTGTGCAGGGTTCGTCGAATCGCAGAGGAAAGCTTAGAACAACACACAGATGCGCCTGCTTACCTATTAACTTTGAACGCCTCAAATCAGGAAATGAAACGTTCTGTGCGCTTATGTATCACTGCATTAGCAAAAGCTGTCAAATGCGTGAATAAGATTCCCATTTTTGTTTGTTTTTGTTTGAGATGTCGTTTTTTTTCTGCAAGAGTGATAGAGATGCAAATCAGAAAGCACTGGGGAGCTGCAAAACATTATTTTTGATTAATTGTAAAAAATTAATTGCCATTGTTGTTATTAATTGATTTACAAAGTAAATCGCATCATCTTTTCTTTTTCCAAATGAGTTTGGCTTCCATTAAGAATTTTCAGTTTTCATTTTAAGCTTTTCCCCCAGTATTATTATTATTATTATTATTCATTCATTCATTTGCTAAACCCAGTTATTCCTGTTAAGAATTATGGGG
>OMMV01188405.1:0-10085 GCA_900302635.1 Chatrabus melanurus | reverse complement strand
CATGGTTACTCCTGCCAACATACAACAGGGCTGTGGATTAGGGGGTGAAGCAAGATGCCATCTATCATTTTTGAGTTAAAGTCAAAAAACAGCATCTGGCATAATATTCATATATACAGCCACCAGTGTCCCCCCCCACACACAGAAAAAGACATGAAGAAAACATGACAAAACTATAGTGGTGTAACGGACCACATCCATAGGGACCCCCCCACGGTTCAGAACGCATATAAAACGCGGATTAATTGCAAAGTTTGTATAAGAGTGTGAAATACAGATTCACTGTCAGTGAGAATTGTTTTTAAACTAATAGCTGCAACCTCGATGCAGAGTTGCAGTGAAATCAAACTGAGTGGGGAAAAAGCAGTTGTGCATTCATGTGAACGGAGCCTGTTTAAAAGCAGACAGTTTCTGCCACCCATAGACATGATATATATGCTGCAGCATTGCGCAGGCTCGACGCACAAACACGGAAATAATGACTCCAAAATATTAGGAGTTGAGGACGGAGTGTGTGCATGCTGCGTTTTCCCCGTGCCGTCCTGAGCCGAGTGAGGGTGGAGTCGAGGTGGCTGAGAGTCCACTGAGCTGCAGGAGGGAAAAAAAAAAAAAAAGACTTATCCCGACTTTTTCCAAGTAGTGTGCCTGCTTGGGAGGCCTAATGCATTTATCCTGAATGTGCGATATAATTAAAAGTTATTATTATCATTACCCTCTCACCAAACATAGATGCCCTAATCTTTTTGAAAATGAATTTGAAGTTATAAACTTAGATCTGCTTTGTTTTATTTTTCTTTTTTTATTACTTTTTAATGATTTGACAAAGGCTATTTTTAATTCACTACTACTATTCATATTGCAATTTAACATAAAAACTAAGTATTTTATTGTAAAATATTTTAACAATGGACACCTTGTTTTCATTCAGGACTGAAAAGTGATCCGATCTGTAAAAAAAAAAAAAGAAGAAAAGTGATCCAATCCAAACCGTGGGCTTTGTGATCCGTTACACCCCAACAAAACAACTACCAGTAGTTCTACTCTATGGTGTAGTAGTGAAGTCCAGGAAAATACAATAAACCATCAAACCAAAAGGGGCTAAAGTAGGAAGATGAAGATCATTGACAACGGGGGGTGAATTGGAGCACGGGATTGCCTTGTCCGAAAACATTTCCTCTTGCATGTGTCCTAATTATATTTCATATTTTCTCCGGTGTACGCTGCTTTACTAAACTACAGCTTTTGAAAATAAGTCTTAAAATTGCAAAATTTGGACTTGGATGGTCAAGGATTGCTTTTGGACCAGACAGGAATTTGAAAGACAGCAGATGTCAGGCGGCAGAGGTGGGCTGGTATTAATGTGAGTCTACCTGTGTTGCTGTTGTTCTGCTTCTTCCATGCAGTGGATGAGGAACTACCTCCGCTGACATTCCTGCCACCGCCGACTCCACTGTGGCTCACCTTTGAACTCTGGGCAGAGCGGTGGAAAAGATGAGCATGCTTACCTGGCCGGCTGACCAGCGCTGCGGCCGCCACTGCGCTCTGCAGCTGGGAGGAGGAGGAGAAAGAGTGGGGGACGCCCCTCACCCCCAATGATGAAACACTGCCATGGGAGAGCTGGCCCTGGCTCTGAGGGAGAAGAACTTAGAGTTACAGCAGCAGCACCAACCACTAAAGAGTTTCTGCCAAAGAGGAAAAGTATTTCAGACCTGCTTGATGGAGTGATGGTGAACAATGGTGGATCGGCTGGCCTGGTGGTGGTGCTGGAGGGAAGACACTCTGGCCTGAACTTGCTTCAGCTGCTGAGACACGAGCTGCTCCGCCTTCATCGACTGTGACGAAGACGACAAGGTGCTGTGCGAGACTGGTGAGGAAGTCTGCTGAATGATACGCTGCTCTATTTCCTGCTCTTGTTGCAGTGCTTTCACAAACGCAGCTTTCAGCCGAGTGGTGTGCTCCGCTTTCAAAGCCTTTTTCTGATTGGATGACATACAGTCTTCACAGAGCACCACCCCACCTTTACTCTTGTCTTGCCTCCAGCGGCAGGTGAAGTCGGTGTTGCACTGGGTGCAGATGAAGGGGTCTCTGATAACAGCCTTGGACAGTGCTACACCAGTCTTTCCTAAAATACAGAGGAACAACAAACCCTTAGACACTGAATGAAAACAAAGGTGCTTTTTTGTGGCGACTCAACTACAACAGCATCTACTCATTATTAAGTGTTTCACTGATATTCTTCATGGCACGCAATATTAAAGCCTCACATCATTTTCCAGCATAACGATAGTCATGACAGTATATTACTTTGCCTTTGGATCATCATGAAGTATTAAACACAGAAAATGAAAGAGCCTCTACCCTCAAAATCTATCCCCATCCTGATATAAAGAAAATTCAAACGTCTTCACAAACAGCACAGATTACAGCACAAAACTCCAGAACCAAACACACCAGCACAATGGATCCAGACCCGATTATATTTGTGGACAATCTAATATGACCCATTATCCATGTGTTTGTCGTGGTGGGCAACCCACCCATAAAAACCTTGCCCACTCTTCATGTGAATGAAAATTAATTCCCAATTGTAGGGAGAAATGTTTTAGGGATAAAAGTTTTTGTTTTTATATTTAAGTCGCGTTTGTTTGTTTATTTGCACATTTATAAAACAAAAGTCAGAAAAAATAATGAATTAAAAAATAAAAAACACGTGCAGGTGAGATAGAAACCTTCTATGGGCTTATTTTAGAACCTCACCTCTAAAAGATAAGACATAATAACAATGCAAAGTAAAATGTCAAAATTAAACAAATCTAATTTGCCTAAATAATATTATGTGCAAACATTGCAAAAATAAAACTATGCAGCAAAAAAAAAAAAAAAAAAATTATAAGTTGAACACAAGACAAAGAATATGCAACTAAATTCACAAAATATCTCAAATCTGGATTATATACTAAAATCTTTTGTCATCAGAGCATTTTTGAGTTTTATTTTGTATCTGGACAGAGAATCGGTAAGTAAGTGCAAAATTCTATTCCATAATGTGGCTCCACGGTATCTTATTGAATATTGTCCTCGAGATGTATGGTACATTGGTAAGTGCAGGTTAGTAACTTGTCTAGTTGAATATGGGTGAACATTAGAATTATAAATTTTTAAAAAATGTTTTGAAACTTTTTGGTAAATCTGTACTCATGTATTTCAACTTAAAAATAAAAGTGCATAATTGAAAATATTAATATCAAAAATAGATAATGCATTACATTTCAAAAAAAGTGGAGCAGTTGCATCATAGGAGTTGGAGAAAGTTACCATTCTGACAAAACGTTTCTGCAGCAATAATAATTTGTGAAGATATGTGGAAAAAGTGCTGGCCCATATAATATTACAATAAGTGAGGTATGGATATATCAGACTGTAATTTTATGATAGAATACCAGAAAAATGTAAAAAAGTTCTAATTTTCCTAAGTTAAGTTATGTACTAAGCTAAGTTATGTACTTTCATCAAATCGAGGAGCAACCGCGTCTCCGTGGGGATGACACCTTAGCACCACATCAATCTCCACCCTCCTGTGGTTTCAAACTCTGTGATTGTTTTTACAGTAAAGTCATGCTCACACCTGCCAAAGCTCAGTACAGAGTTGTCCTGGGTGGCGTCTCTGTACGGCTGGTGTGCCTCCATCAAGTTGTAAAAGGTCAGATGTACTAGGACTGGTTTTGAACGTGTTGAAAGTTTTGCAGAACTTGCCCCGACTCCCGGCTGCAGAGGCCCGACTCATGCTCCGCTCAGGACAGCCCGGTGCAGGCTCAGTGCAAATAAGTGCATATCAAGTTGTGGCCCAAGTTCGCCCGGAGTTACACAAAGTTGCTGTCATGAGCAAAGGACGAGCTGGGCAGAGGTGGCTGAGAGTCTAACCATGCTCCAGGAGGGAGGAGAGAAAAAAAGAAAAAAAAAAAAAAACACAACACACACGCTTTCCTGAGTTTTGCCTAGCGGTGTGCATGCAGGGTAGTACTCAGCGCTGAACATTGCTGGGAGAGGGCTGCCTGAGGTGCGCCAATTTGCAACTCAGCCTGTTACAGCATGTCACCGAGCCAAGCTTGGCTAGGTCTGTTTAACTGAAGTGCCAATAATGCAACAAACCTCATTTGAAGATTGGAACTATAATAAAACACAAAGACTATAGACAGTGAAAACTACTCTTTGATCTCAGTTTGGATTGGGATAATTAGCAAAATTTAAAATGTGCTGCTGCTTCTTACTAAACCAATGTTTTCTACAATTTTTACAAAAATGTTTTCAGATTTATAGTGTAGTCACGGAGTATCACAGAGATATTCAAAGTAACCACTGAGAATCTACACCACAGAGGGTTGTTCTTCTGGCATAATTAACCTGTTAGAAATTACACGTCACGAAAAGGTTCCCATCAATGAAATTATAAGAGATTCTGTCATTGTAAACTTCCACATTTATCTGGTTATTCTGGACTTGATTTACTCATCTACTTGGTGGATCAAAGTTTATTAAGTTAACAGAAAACACTAACAACTCACCTCTGTGAATGGTATCAAGCAGATTCTGTACCACTTCTTCTAGTCCCACCAGGTAGATGAACTCATTATTGGCTGCTGAGGGCAGGAAGTTGAACTCCGGGGCAGGCGGCTTCGGTGGTGGTATCTCCAGGAGGGTCTTCTCCAATTGTTTCCGTAAGGCAAGTTTAGCTGCAGCCTGGCGGCTAGCTGGAGAGTCATTCACACTAACCAGCGACACACCACTGCTTCCTGATTGGGAGGTCATGGAGGAGCCCTTCATAATGGATGATGAGGCCTTTGAAAATAAATGAAACGGTTGTAAACATCCATGTCAGGGTCCGATCTGGCAGCATGCACCACAGCTGTACATTGCCGCATCCAGCACACTACAAAAGTGCCCTGGGTTCTGGATAACAACCACCCATGCAGACAACTAGTCCATCTTCATTTCTTGAAAATATCTATCTGTCACAACCAGGTGAAATGTGAGTGTCATTTTGGCCTTTTCAAGTTGGCGTGGTCGTCAACTGAGGTACCTGCGCGCTGGGTCATGCCCAATGAAACGCACCACATGGTGCAAAAGAGTAAACATCCAATCATGATTAAATCTCGATCTCATGTTTCAGCAATTTAGAAATTATATGTAAAAGTATATTTACGGACTCAAATGATATCACTTATATTCTTCCAATATGAGCTATCATATCCACAGATTGACAATCTACACTATTAGCACATTTTATAAAGATACATAGATGCATCAATTGCTTCATTTTGAATCCACTGAGGTGGTGTACAACAAAAAAAAGAAGCAAAATTAAAAAACTGTGTCGATGTCACTTATGTACCCAACTATATTTATATGGGCTAGTCAGAAGCAGATTTTTTTTTAATTTTGAAAGTTTAAATGCAGTTTTAAAACATTAATATTCATTTCAAATATTAATATTTGGTTTAAATAAATTTTAAATGCATTTCAAACTTTAATATTAATTAGAAATATTAATATTTGGTTTAAAGAAATTTAAAATACATTTGCAAAAGCTCAATCAGTTAAAATCTAGGTTTTTTTAACGGGTCAAATTTTGTTTGGGCTGATTTTAATGCCATTTGAAGCGTCTTTAAAGCTCTTTCAAACAATCTCAAGTGGATTGTTAAAAATCATAATGTTGTCAAACATGCATTAAAACGTAACGTCACGAGTAAAAAAAGTATCATTTAAGCTTGGCTACATCAGGTTAGCTTAGCTAAGGCACCTGCTAATGAAACAAGCTACAAAGCTAACTGTATCCAACACGGAGTTAAAAGCTGCTTTTGACATACCGTCAGGTTTTGCTGCTCGGTTCTGCGATAAAAGTTGGTGATAAGTAACTGCGCCATTATGAAACTTTACTGATGAGAAAACGTATGTACTAACATGACACTAACATGATACTAAGGAGGACACGGAGGTTAAAGGTGTTACGGCAAATTCTGTGACCGGATCATTTCACAAAGCACACCAACAGAGAGCCACCACACGTTTTTTGTTTTTTTTTGTTTTGTTTTTTTAAATAAATGTTCTGCTGGCTCCATGTGAACGCACATAATCTAAAATGCGGTTCAAAAGATGATTATTTTCATTTGCCGACAAGTTAATTTAATTAATTCTACTTGCCTAAGCATATGGGCCATCCAAAGAGGAGGAGAGTCGGAGGTTATGCGATCATCTCAAAACAGATTTTAATGAAATATTGTGGAGATAATTCTATGGCCAGAGACCACTTAGTAAAACATTTTCATCATTTTAATGTTTTGAGAGTGCTTTTTTGTTTTTTTCTTAATAATTTGAAATGTACAATTCAAAAATTTCTAAGATTTGTCCAGAACTCTCGACCGTTCTAGGGGCCCGTGTCCATATACAGTGCCTATAAATAGTACGAAGCGGCTGTTGATACCGTACCATATTCCTTTTGCGCGTACGGCATCCAATAACAAACCACCGTAATTATGGCGAAATAAAGAGGGACATCATGGTGTCGAAGCTGTACAGGAGGCAACTGACGAATTGGGTTAGGGTTAAGGTTATAGGGTTAGAAACCGTAACGTTGGGTAGTTTAAAATAACAATGGGTGCCGTACTAATAGTAATTCGTATTCACACTCTTGGGCTTTTACACATTTTAATTTCTTTACGCCATTTGGGGGAAAAAAGTAATTCAGGCTTCTCTATATTAAAATTCCTAAAATGATCCTCTGTAGACTCAAACTGAAAACAAATCTCTTCAACTTGATATAAATTCAATAAAAATGTCAAACCCAAAATGATGGGCTGCATAAGTAATGGAATCCTTTCGTATAACACAAGTAAATCATCACCTGTGCTTTCCTTAGACAAGTCAGGGGATGAATATATGAACATTTCCAAGTCACTGAATATGTCTTGTGTTTCATTGACATCAGTCATTAAGAAATACAAACAGTATGGTACTGTATGGTAAATCTGTCTGCAGTAGGCAGTTCTCAAAATCTGAGTGATCGTGCAAGGAGACAAGTGAGGGAAGCCACCAAGACACATGACAAATCTGAAGAAATTATAGGCTTCTGTGGATGTGATTGGAGAGACTGTGCATAGGGCAAATTTGGTCTGTTGCACCACCCGTCACAGCTTCATGGTGGAGTGGCATAGAGATAGACTTTCACACAAGGAAACAGATCAGATCTAGATTTGAGTCTCCCATGTGCCTTCCATCAAACTGTACCTGAACTTTAAAGTCTTCTTTTTAAGAAATTCCTTTTCTGCTCCACTCCGCCATGATGTTGTTAACTGGTGATGCAAAATACAGGACTTCCCCTCTTCCTAGTTTCTCCAGCCAGAGACGAATTTAACTCCTTCAAAGTTATCATGAGTCTTGTTTTTGGCACTGGCTACAGGTACAGGAGATGGAATGCCTCTGATTGGCTGATCATCGTCACGTGACAATCCCTCTACCATCTGATTCGTAAACTCTAACACTAACCTTAAGGGACTTGAAATCCCCCCCCCCCGTGTACGCACACGTTTGTTGTAGCTTTGTACTTCTCGTGCCATACCTGTAGAATTCACGTTTTCGGATACGTCTCCCGTACCTGTAGCAATTTAGTTTTTGTTTTTTTGTTTTTTTTCCTGAGTACAAGGGTCATTTGTAATTACTCCAAATGCGAACAGAGAATCTGTGTTCCGCACAGTTTGCAAATCAGAAATATTCCAGAATTGGACGTGGACCATATTCTGCTCGCTCAAAACTTCTAGAAGTGCGCAAAGCCATGGTCTAGAAGCAGAAGTATTGTTCAAATTTCCAAACATTTTATACATTTCAGAAAAATTAAACCCCAACCCTTATCCTAATTATAACCTTACACCATTTAAGATAAAATAATTTGAAACGTTGCTCGGCAGCTGAGATGTTGGGTTTAGAGCCTTGTACTGACACTGGAAGTGTGCAGCGACCATCCAGAAATGGCGGTCAAATTTGGGAGTGGATAAGAAAAAAAAAAAAAAAAAAAAATCAGTTTGTCCCGGTTCACATACTACGCGGGAGGGCACGTCCATTATCACTTTCAGTGGTCCTGCTGTGATCTAGCCGTCCCAGAGAATTATGCTCCCTCCATTATTTATTCACCTTATTGAGAATAAGAAGTCTCTGGGACGGCTAGATCACAGCAGGACCATTGAAAGTGATAACGGACGTGACAGTCTCATGGAATTGCCCGGAACATATGTGACCGCATGTGGCTGAGCGCTCCGCCTTTTTTTTTTTTGTGCAGCTGCTCTGTGCGCTTTGAGTTGAAAATCTCGGAACTTTTCAGAAAGGTGCTGGTATCGTCACTGCAGTGCATTTTCAGACAACCAATCAGATGGGGCAAAAACCGTCACTCTGACAGCCAAGAAAACAGGAGACGCTAACAAGCTTTTTTTTTTGTGTCATCGCCAGCTACAGTCAGCTGACATGTCACAATAGAGACAAAAAAGCTCATCTAAGGGAGCAGATTGGACAGACTATATGTTGCTGGTGAGGGTGAGTGCTTTTATCCCCGTACCATTGTAAGCTTGTCATTAGCTATTTATTGTTGTCTTAGAAAGAAATCCAATGGGCACTTTTTATCTTTGTAAATGAAACGCTGGGATGAAGTGCTTTTCAGGCAGGGAAAAAAATTTTTTTTCTATATGGACATGGGCCCTGAAGCTGTGTCACAATTCATTCAAACATGTTTGAATTTATCTGTCTGAATCTTTTTGGACTGTTCATAAATATTTACAGTTTGACAAAGATGGTTTTTAAGCTATCCACCACAGCATACTGGAGTTGATCATAATGGATATGATCTAAAAGTGCAGATTTTAATGGTATTTATATCCAAATTTAGCTTATTTGGGCAATTAAAAAAACAAAACAATGCAATGTAGCCGCAGATGTGCACAGCAGCTCACATCTCCAGAGAACAGGCATTAAAGGTGTAACCTAAAGCCTGAGCTTCAGGTCAAAGGTGTAAGAATTACAACCCTTTCTGCACGTGGTTCCCCATTTTTCAAGGTCCAAAAGTAATCGTGCATTTGGCTGCTGAACTGTTTCATGGCCACATGTCAGATGATGTTGTTCCATCATTATTTCATATGCAAGTAAACAGCTAAAAGGCCGGGAATTAATTTTGATTTCAAGTGTCACACTAAATCTGTTGCTGTTATCTTCCAATATGAAGTCCACAGCACGAAAACAAACCCATCAGATAGGGTAAACACTTAGGCCTCGGACACAACTGCACGCACGGTTGGTGGGATCATGCGTCCTCTGTGATTTGTGGGTTCCGTGGAGGATGTAGAGGCAGAGGAAAGGTTGCACGGGCGCTGTCAGAAAGGCGGAAGAACGGCGTACAGCTGGCGTGCGCGTCACAGGTGCACCGTGAGATGTCCGGACACGCAGGGACACCAATAGCAACGTGCGATCGCCCTGCGCCTTTCATACTCCCAGCCGGGGGGTGTCGCACTTGCAACATGCCTCATTTGCGTACACACGTTTTGGGTGTGTGCGCCGTCTGCAGGATGCAGGGGCACCTGCTCCCTCACAGCATGAGACGTGCGTCGTACACCACAGACGTTCTGTTTTGTTTTTTCCAAGTAGTGTCTGCTGGCACTGATGTGTTCCATAACGCACGGAATTCTGTCTCATTGCGCAGCTGTCCAATGCAGTCCGACGCAGACATGTTGAAAACTCTGGTGGCGAACCAGCGACCTCAAATGTGTCTGTCCCGGGTGTCCTCAGCGGATCTGTTTCCGGGTGGCACACAGTTCTTTTTAATTCCTCTGGTAAAAATAACATGCCACCCCTTGGCAAGTGGATAGAGAACGTGAACTCGCCAAAAAAGACAGAGGAAAAAAGACAAAACCGGCATCCCGCACGCGCTGCACGCCCACATGCACAGCGCGCACACAGAGACAAGCAATCAGTTCATCACCCCTCCTACACAAATCAATAAATATTCCAATAGTTGCAAGTCAATAACGAGAGAGAGAGAGAGAGAGAGAGAG
>OMMV01188399.1:0-11062 GCA_900302635.1 Chatrabus melanurus | reverse complement strand
GGAGCGGCGAGGCCAATTGTTGCCGCTCCTATGCGCCGGCCATACTCGGCACTGACAAGACCGGGAAGCGAACCTCCGGTCTCCGGGGGGCAGCTGCGCCAAGCCAGAGCTTGACGCTTAGACCGCTGCGCCACCGCGGCGCTTAATAATTGTGTTGTTCAAACATTTTATGGCTGTATTTTTATTTTTTGTGTGTGAAAGCATTGAATTTTGTTGTTACTGTTCGATAACTTTGAACATTTTTAAAAATATTCTGATTGCACTAAACTGGTTTATTTCTGAACATATTTTAAATTCTGTACTTAAAACTCAGGGGTGACATCAAATCATATCAACTACTTGGTATAAATATCTTGTACAAACCAAACACACACACACACACATTATGGTCCTAATGTTGAGCTAAATCTCTTAACAAAGAATAATAATAATTGGTAAAAAGCCACAATAAATGAGAGATGCATGATTAGGTACAAAGTAGGCCTATGAATAGAGGAAGCCACACTTTAAAAAAAAAAAAAAAAGCGGATCAGATGCTTCATGTCAGGCTACGAGAGTTCAGAGTCTGAAGGCCGTCGTTACCTTTTATAGGCTGCGCTGTTCTCTGCACCTCTCTGCTTCCCGCCTCTCGTTTTCTCTTTATCTTTATCAGTGAAATGGGACCAGACCAGCTACTCAATAACACTCATTATTAAGCTTTTGTAAATGTCACCAGTGAGGGGGGGGGAAAGAGCTTTTAGTGTATTTGCTCACTGCCAGCTGCATAATTACATTTTGCAATGTGACAAACGTATCAGTGTGTCACTCAAAGCTGCAGCTCTCTGCCTGTTAATGATGGTGACAGTTCAAACTAGTGTGAGCACCGGATGCAATTAGCACAGGAGCATATCAGTCTGTTGTCTGTAGATGCCATTCAGCATTTGAGCGAGCGCGAGAGGAACTAACCACACATAAGAAGCTACAACGTATTCCATATTTATATTTTCAGTTTGGGAGCTTTGTCCGTCATTGTTTGTGTCTCAAATGTGGCTAGAAAACAGGATGCAGTGTATAAAATCTGAGTATTAAGGCTGGTTTAGATATATTTTTGTTTTTGCAAATCAGACGTGCTGCAGTTTCTTGAAGTACTGCAGATTTACTGCATGACTGGTGCTCGAATTGTGGCCTAAACTTCAGTGGCAGGGAGACCGTTTATGTCATTCATTGAAATACCCTAAATGAGACTTAAATAGCCGAGGAGACTTTTAATTATTGTGGATATGCTTGGATTTTCCTCTTCCCCGGCCATGAGTGTAATTTTTCCTATGAGAACAGAGAAACCATGTCACGTGTTCTCGTCTACTGCAAGTAGTTAAGTAAACACTTTAACCGTTGGCTGTGTTCCAGTGTAGATGCCGAGAAGCTGAACAGTTAAACTTTACCCTGATTTCAGTTTTACTGAGCAACATTCCAGCCAAGGACACACGGACCTTGTCTGTCTCAGACGGGCAGCAAAAAAATGCCTTGTATTAAATGCAGCATGAAAGCAGTTGCTAAAAATCCACATCATAAGGTTTGCGTTTGTTTTATCTGTTGTTCATAGGGTTAAGAAAATTAGAAATTATTAAGGAAATGTATGTTTGTGTGTTTTCCTAGGATACTTCAGCGATCCATCAGGGCTGCAGTAGAACAGCACTTCTTTGAGCTGAAGTCTTCCATCGACCACGACCTCAGCAACTATGACAGCCAGGGGTAAGTCTACCCTCAAAAACGCCGGTGAAAACCAGATCTGCTGAGACCAAACACCGATTGTGTTTACATTGAAGTCCTTGTATGATGCTGACAAAACCTTACAGGTGTAAATTCACACCGTTGTACTTTTTATTCCTGCTCCTGCTGATGGAAATATGTGTGAAGCAAATGGCCAAGTGGTTGAAATCAGCATTGGATGAGTTTTAGGACACGTATCTGTCAGAGTAACAAGAAAATATACAAGTGCCAGACGGGTGGTTCAGGTTATCAGCAAACCTGTTGACAGCGGTGACGTTGATCAACACCCTGTACATGTTGAGGGTCTCTGCTGTTGTTAGTGGAGTCGCAACTTAATGAAAACATGATGTCCAGAATTTGTGATACTTAAGGGGTTCATCACACCATAAAAAAAAATCTATACTGCAAATTAAAATTAGCAAATTTATTGACAGTCAGTGTTTCTTAGATGTAATATAACAATCTCACAACATTGCATTACATTGCAATCTCAGACAGGCCGACTCTTCATCATCTTCATAGCATGTGCTGTTGCAGCGCGTCATCACATCCCACTATGCGGAACCGCCCAGGCTCCTGGTCCATACCCGCCTCCTGAAAATAGCCATCTATCTGCAGCAGACAGGTGATACATGGGCGTCTCCTTGGCCTTTTCCACTTGCCAGAGTCCTCGGCGCTGAGGCACCTGCGCACTGGATCGCGCTCAGAGAAATGCGCCTCATGGCTGTAATGTCGTAGCTGACGTTCCCTCACAATGGGACAATAATGGGACAAAACATGTTCTTAGTATAGCTGTTACACTGCCTTATTTACTCCTGAAAAAGACACGTTGAGTTAGTTTACTGGTTACTCATTTTACCTACAGTGGAAAGATGATCTTTGATGCCGTCGGAGTGTCAGTACACTGTGACCTGAGAAGCTGAAGATAAACAGCAGATAAGCTTTTAACTTTTTTAGTTAACTGTTATTTGATCATTTGGTCATAACTAGTGTTTGGTTATTGAAAAATATTGCTTTCTTGGAAACTGCTAATCTTTAATGGCTTTTACTGAAATTTATTTAATTTTGCTCACTCATATATTTATTTTTAAATGATTATTTTGTTGTTCAGGATGGATCCCAGCAATTCTGTGGGCCAGACTCGTCACGGAGACGAGGATCAACAAACAGCTGTGGAGGATAGCCCCTTCTACCCGGACACAGAATCCCAACTTAAACAGCCCGAGCGTCCCAACAAACACAGCCAAAAAGACACACAGGTTTGTGGGAGGCACACAAATGTGTTTCACACACATAATCTCAAAAAAATTTGAATATCGTGAAAAAGTTCAATATTTTTGTCAGTTATTTCAGAAAGTGAAAATTTTATATATTCTAGACTTATTAGAACAAAATGTTTCAGGCTTTTTTTATTTTTTTTTATTTTGATAATTACGGCCTACAGTTCCAAAAAATGAAAGAAAAAAAAATCTCAAAATAGTACAATATTTCATTTTGTTTGAATAACTCACTATCTCTGCAGTATAAATACCATGAATCTCTGTCCACCACAATCATGGGGAAGACTGTTGGCTTGACAGTTGTCCAGAAGACACTTGCTGACACCCTCCACAAGGAGGGTAAGCCACAGAAGGTCAATGCTGAAAGGGCTGGCTGTTCACAGAGTGCTGGATCAAAGCGTATTCATGGAAAGTTGACTGGAAGGGAAAACTGTGGTTGGAAAAGATGCACAAGCAACAAGGATGACCGCAGCCTGGAGAAGATTGTCAAGCAAAGCCGATTCAAGAACTTGGGGGAGCTTCACAAGGAGTGGACTGAGGCTGGAGTCGGTGCATCAAGAGCCACCACACGCACAGACGTGTCCAGGAAATGGACTGCAAGTGTCGCATTCCTGGTGTCAAGGTAATCCTGAACCAGAGACAATGTCAGAAGCGTCTTACCTGTACTAAGGAGAAAAAGAACTGGACCGTTCCCCAGTGGTCCACAGTCCTCTTTTCAGATTAAAGTAAATTTTGCATTTCATTTGGAAATCAAGGAAGAGTAAAGAGGCACAGAATCCAAGCTGCTTGAAGTCCGGTGTGAAGTTTCCACAGTCGGTGATGATTTGGGTCCATGTCATCTGCTGGTGTTGGTCCACTGGGTTTTATCAAGTCCAAAGTCAACGCATCTACCAGGAGATTTTAGAGCACTTCATGCTTCCATCTGCTGACAGGCTTTATGGAGATGCTGATTTCCTTTTCCAGCAGGACTTGACACCTGCCCACTGTGCCAAAACTACTTGTAACTGGTTTGCTGACCGTGGTATTACTGTAGTCAGTTGGCCAGCCAAGTGGCCTGACCTGTAACCCATAGAGAATCCATGGGATATTGTCAAGAGGAAGATGAGACACCAGACCCAACAATACAGACGAGCAACCTTAACTTTAACCAGCCAAGTATTGAGTGCATAAATGAACATACTTTACAGAAATTCAACGTTTATATATTATAAATCCTTCTTCTTTTTTTTTTTTGATTGATCTAATGAAATATTCTATTTTGAGATACTTTTTTCTATTTTTGGAGCTGTAGGCCATAATGATCAAAATTAAAATAAAAAAAATGCTTGAAACATTTTAGTTTATATGTAATAAGTCTAGAAAATATAAAATTTTCACTTTCTGAAACAACTGACAAAAAATAATGAACTTTTTCCTGATATTCTAATTTTTTGAGATGCACTTGTACACATGTGAACAGCTGCAGTAGTTTGTTCGTACTCATCACACTCAGTACACAATTAGCCTTCAAATTGTACACACTGTACAATTGTGAGATCTGTGGAACCTCTGAATCACGCAAAGACGCCTTTACCACAGACCTTCACACAAGCGCACAAAAGGAAAAAAAATAGAAGAATTTTCTCTGTACACAAATTTAAAGTGAAATAAAACACGGTGTACGGCGATTTACTTCAAACACACACACGTGCAGTACCCAGAGCCAGACCAGTTAGTGTGGAGGAGCGGCATGCTTCTCATAACTAACCTTCCTGTGTCAGGCGGGCGCGTCGTTAGAAGGCTGAAGGCCTGATTTTATCAGCACAATCTGTCTTTGTTCTGTTCTGCTACAATAGTTGGAATTTTACTGTGGTATGAGGAAGGGACAATAACAAGGCTGTTTTATACACACAACACCACAAAAAAAAAAACCCACACAGTCGAACACGTTTGAAAATGTCAGTTTTTCTCCGTGATTAGCCAGAAATGTGAAAATGTCAAATTCCTTAACTTGGCATTGTTCACATTCACACAAAAAGAAAGCAACAGAAACTGGAATTGAGTTCTGTACGACGGCCCAAACCATGAACTTCCTACTCCTCATGCACAAAAAGGAAGCCACACTTCTCTGAGCGCGGCGTTGCCATGTTGGTCAGTCTTGTTCAGTTTACATCATTTGGAACCAGATTCCGCGCAGTGGACAGGGCAGAGGATCCAAAGAAGCTGTTGGGTTAGGAAGCTGGGCTTCATAAACTCCTGCTCCGAGTAGAATTCTAAATTATTCCACACAAACAGAGATATGCGCGATAATTTTCAGCCGGTTGGCTATTCTCCTGTCACTGTGATTGTCAGCACACCTAAAAAAAAAAACAACATGAACTGATGAGCATTAAAAAATGTAAATCTTCATAAAGATGGGTGCTTTCAGTTTTATTTTGGCGCATGTTGCATTGAATTGCATTGAAGCCCACCAGTCACATTTTGCCTTCATTTTTAAGGAATTGCCTTATTTTCAGAAAACAAGATATGTGAGCCTATCTATGACTACAGTGTATTTTATTCCCTCAAAGTGTGGGCCGCAGTCCCCAGGTGGGCCATGATAGTACTGCAGGTGGGCCTTGACAGGTCATTAAAAATAAGTAAATTTGAAAAAAAAAAAAAAAAAACGTGTGATTTTAAAGTTTAAAATTACCCAAAAATATATCATTATTGTCGGCCCTGCGATAGACTGGCAGCCTGTCCAGGGTATAACCCCACCTCTCACCCAGTGGCCGCTGGGATAGGCTACAGCACCCCCATGACCTTTAATTGGAGTAAGCGGGTTTAGAAAATGAATGAATGTAATTCAGAAGTAATAAAACAAAGGCGTGGGATTTAAATGGCATGATATTCTTCATTTAGCTGACATATTTTAACATGTATAAGAAAATTCTTCACCTCAGTCTTATGTCGAACAAAATTGTAATTAAAGGTTTGGGTGGGCCTCAAGATTTTCAGATTTCAAAGTGTGATGTGACATTCTTAAGTTTGGGCATGGAGAATTTATAATTCGAAGTACTCAACTGCAGTGATGGAAATTAGTCAACCCTCGTTAGTACAGTGACTTTTTTTTTTAAATAATCTGTTTAAAGAAAAACTCAAATTTGTCCACCTCGGTTCATTTGAGGGCTAAGAATTATGTAATGTTTAAGATGCATCACACTCCTTATATTACTGTCGTGCTGCGGAGAACATATTTTATCGGTCACTTGCGTTTTTAGTAAGGCTTGTGTCAGTGGAAATTCAAATCCCTGTTTGCCGTCCTCTCATGTCACACATTGGTTTCCAGATGGCAGGAGAGAGGTGAGAGGCAGACGAGACGGTGATCAGAGTGTGAAGTGTCCCGACAGTGATGGAAAACGTGTCACACACACTTTAGCCAAATATAATCCGGGTGGTGTTCTTCAAATCGACGACCTAAAATACTGAAAATGACTGTAGCACCTGTGCTCCGAGCTTTAAAAACAGATGCAATCACACACACAGAAAAACAATTTGCTGTTATTTAAAGCTGCTGAAGCACATAACGTTGATCATACCAGTGCGATATGTGCCGTTCACACATTAGGTTATGGGTTTGACGTGCGCATGCTTCGTCACCCTGTGACTCATAACGATAACTTTCCTGCTCCGATTAAATTTGTGCAGTTCCAGCTAAAACTCGATGTGTTCAGTCACAGATAAAACTGCACAGTTATAAGTCGAAACCCCGTGATGGCTGAAGCTCTTCGCCATGACTTGTTTTAACGTGACGGTTGTACTGGAGCGAGGAAGCGGCGTGACGCCAAAAGAGGAAGATGCTCGACAGACTAAATCATACTAGCAAAGAGAAATCGGTCGCATTCATGACGTGAAATGCCTCAAAACTTCCTGGAGTCTGCGTTTGTCTATTAGCGCTCGCTTTCTACCGTCTAAGACCACGTGCAAGAACGCCGTGCACCCCAGATATCCAAAGGAAATCGAGCATTATGATATTCCAAGATTCTAATAATAGAAATGTTTCATCGGCCTTGTTCCTGATTCCCAATCTAACTTTCACTTGTTGTTCTGAATTTGCTTTCTTTCAGGATTCTGTGGGTTCTGGTTCCCCCTCAGAGGAGGCGTCAGGAATGGACCTGGATTCAGAAATCGTCACAGATGCTGACAACAATGTTAAAACTGCGAGGTGAGCTGCTTCATTTGACTTTCTCTTTATTAGCGTTTAAAACATCGACTGCCTGGATGCTTTTAAGATTTCCGCAAGTTCGGCCTCATGTCACATCAGCCAGAAAACAGTTTTTTGGGTTTTTTTTTTTTTTTTGTTCTTCCACATTTTGTAGACTATACAGTTGGTATAATAATTGAATAAATTATCAAAAATTACTAGTAAATGTGATGAAATAAATTCTGTCTACTTGTCCAAAGCCAAAACATTTCCTTTCCCACAGAGAATGTTTTACTGATACAATCTCAGGACTCGTTTTCTGAAACAGATCTTCATTCTCTGTGTCACATAAAATGTTCTCATCTCATAGTGGCTAAAACCAGAGTTGATGTGGCGTATCCATTGTGGCATACAGTGTTTAATAGGGTTGGGACAACAAATGAAAAATCATTCATCAGCCTGTCTGGTTTCAACTAGTCAACGACTAATCTTGACAATAAATTAATAAAAGTCGAGTCTAAGCAGTAAAATGTCACTAGATTCTTTGCTGGAAACAAACTGGAACAGAAACGAATGATTCTTGGTAATAAAAGTCATCATTTTTCAAGTCGGGGGTCATTGGGCGGCACGGTGGCCCAGTGGTTGGCACTCTTGCCTCGCAGCAAGAAGGTCTGGGGTTCGATTCCCACCATGCCCAGTTCCTTTCTGTGTGGAGTTTGCATGTTCTCTCCGTGTCTGCGTGGGTTTCCTCCGGGCACTGCAGTTTCCTCCCACTATCAAAACATGCACATTAGGGTCTCCTCCTTTCTCTGCTCTTGACCAAAGCAGCGTCTTTACATCTGGAGTTGGTCCCCGGGCGCCGGACTGTGGCTGCCCACTGCTCCTAGTGGTTGGATTGTGTCTAACTATAATTAGGATGGGTTACATGCGGAGGACAAATCGCGTTGTCCGTATGTACAATGACAATAAAGGCCCTTCTTCTTGTTGTAACTCAACCACATACATTAAATTGTCTGTAAATTGAACATTGAAGTCAGAAAAATACTTAAACAGTTATTTTAAACAGCTTATATTTGCTAATGATTTGCCCTTAAATTTTAGGCAAATCATGCTGTCTGAATTACCTCGACTAGAAGAAAATTAGTACTAGTCGGGTACCAGCTAGTTGTAGTCATTCCAACCCTAATGTTTAACTGTGTGCCAGTGGTTCACAATGTGATTTTTGGCAAAATTACTAAAAATTTTCCATTCCAAAACAAAGTAAGAATTCAAAAAATGTACCACCTTCAACAAATGTGTATGTCAATAAGTTTTCAACTGTTTAAATGGTTTATCTTTACATACGTATATTTTATATATATATATAATTTTCTGATGTTTCTTTGTTTTTAGGGCCTGTGACACCATGGAGCAGACTGATGCTATAGAATGTGTAAGTAGCTTTATGTGAGAAAAATGAACGTTGGGTCATCAATCACTCACTTGTCATGAAAACAATGAGTTACTCAGCATTAGTTTGGAAAAATGACAAACATTTAATGAGCAACAGTTCTTGGGACAAAACCGTTTTTATAAGAAAGGTGTACTTAATAAAGTGGCATTTATTTATTTATTGTAGGGGACAATAATGTCTCAAATCAAAGAGCATCTTTTAGGAAATCCTTAAAGCACAGGAAAGTCTTTACATTTGATCTCAATCCAAACCTCAAAGCAGATCTTCCTTTTTCTCATTTTTCTTTCATCTTGTCATTTCCCCCCCCCCCCAAAAAAACTTTGGTCTCTCTGACTTCTGTCTGTGTGTCCTCTCTTTCTCACGTCTGTCTGTCTCCAGGATTCGGGATCATTACCGTGTGATCAGAATGCCAACACCAGTGAGGCCAACAGGAACTATCAGTCGCCATGCCAACCAAACACTGGCCACACCCTCCAGCTCTTCCCTGATGACCAGTGGGAAGGTAGTTACTAAACGGTTACAACCACACAAACGGGCAGCTACAATAAGTTAGCTGGTCATATTTTGTTATATAGTTGCAAAAAAAATAACATTAAAATACGTGCTCTTAAAATTACTCAGCTCAAAATGATTTTTTCTCTTTGTTGGAATGTTTGTAGACTTTGTTTTGGTTTTGTCCATATGATTTTTAGGCCAATCAGCTGTTTTATTTTGTCTGGCTTCAGTTTTTCACATTGATTTTAACATTTAAGCACAAATACAAAATTAAAAAAATTAAAAAACGAATCCTCTACTTCATCTTTATCAGGCTTTACTTTTTAAGTGCACACTCGTCAGTTTAAGGTCAGATTATATTGATGTGCTTTATCCAGTGCTGTTGATATTATTCTGCATGCTAAAGCTATTAGCTCCATGAGACGAAGCTTTAAAAGGAAACGTGACTTGTAGGCCGTCTGAAATTTCAATTCATGTTTTTTGCATTCTTTTATTTCTGCAACGTATTGCTGGAGTCATTAAAACTTTGTTATTCTGTAATTCTATGAATTATTGGAAGGAGAAGGAACTTGATGTTCTACGCTTTTGTTTGCAGATGAACTGTACACACACAAACACACACTCTCTGAATGAATGTTGGTGGGTGACGTCGTGATTGACCTCAGCCCTCATCTTCTCTGCTGTCTCTCTCCTTGTTCCTCCTCCTTCTCTTCCCACCTTTTGCCCTGCTTCCATCCAAACAGCGTCACCCCCTTCACATCTCCACCTCCCCCCCATAGACTTCTCATGTATGCATCTGCAAAAAGAAGGCCACGGTGAGTACTTTCATGTCTGCCCACCTGTCCACCAAGTATACCCATCCATTCTTTCTTCTTCTCCCGTAGGTTTTTAAACTACGTATTCATGGTGGATCCTCTTTGGTTTTGGATGCATTATTAAAATATTGTCACATTTTCAAAAGCACATGTCTGATGGTGATAAATAAATACAGACGAGGGACAAATTAAAAGACAAACCAACATAAAGTGTCTCAGTACATTGTTGGATCAACACGTGCTGCCTGAACAGCTTCTTGACATTGATTCTATGGAACCTATCGTACACCCGGTGCAAAGCGGTGCTAATTTCCACCCAAGGCAGTTGTCCTTTTTTCGCCCGATGCCCGCGTCCTCTAAATCACAATGCCACTTGTGCTAATGTGGGTGTGTTGGTTTAAAAATGAGGTGTGGTTATCCATTTGTGCCTTATACCAGCAAAAATCTGGTCTCAAGGCCAGCGCTGTGCAAACAGTGCAGCATTCAGATGCGCCTACATAATTGGGTTCACAACGCACGTACACGCTGCCTGCACATATCATCTCGTTTTGCATCACCTGGAAGAGTGCGTTAATAATATGATGACGTTTTATGTCCACTGTAGGGAAGGGGGGAAAAAAAGCTACGCAGGAGGAAGGCGAAAAAAACAAAACAGTTTTATAAGTGAACTGTCTCTCCCTCACACTCTCAGACACAGATGACATTATATGTGTAAACTACAAAAGTGAATAAAAAACAACCGTTAAAGAAAATAATCATAAACACTCGTAAAAAGACAAAACCTCACCTTGCTGCTGCACTGCTTCACCTCAGGGAGCTTTGGTGGCCTCTCCAACAGGTTGGTGCTTATCCAGTACCTCCATACCACTGTGCTCTGCGTCTGTCGCATTCCAGCTCAAAGGCAAGGGCGGGTGCCACTCTGATTGGTTGATGATATTTTCAGACTACAACACGCCCATGTCTAATAAATACAGTAAATCCAAGCCCTTTGTGCCCAGCGGCCAGTTTTGCACCGTTCTTTCCCGCCATTTAAATAGCAATGGACTTGCACGCTCTGCGTAATTCGTTTTTTTACATCCGCCAACAAGATGGAGCCCTATAAGTCACT
>OMMV01188397.1:0-11553 GCA_900302635.1 Chatrabus melanurus | reverse complement strand
GAGAGCAGAGTGTCCTCTGAGTGTCTCTTTCCCCATCGCCTTCATCTCTGTCCACCGGGAGGTGACTCTATAAATAACCAATTCCTCAGACATCAGGAAGCCCGTCTGGCTTTAGTGTTCGGACGTGTGGATGAGTGACAGCGGAAGTGGCACAGGGGGTAACATCTGAGATTATGGAAGAGTCAGAGGAGACGCGGAAGAAAAGGAAAAGCGACGGATGGATGGAAGGAAACGGATGCATAGACATTTAAAGCTGAAAGAAGTATTAGAAAATGAGGTTTTTTTGTTTGTCTGTTTATAGTCAGCAAAATTGTAATAACATACCTATTGGATATTAACTATTTCAGTCCCTTTTATGCTTTTTAAAAAAATTTTTACTTATTAGTGTCCGCATTATCTTCCACCACAGCTTTACCTATTTTATCATCTACAATCCTTGTGGTAGAAAATGGCATTTTCAGTCGTATGGAGTTTTGAACACGGGAATACTGGCTGCTTTTCTTGGAGTTTTTATTTATTTATTTTTTTTGCCTTTAGCCGTCAGTTACTCAGGTCGCCCCATTGGCTCCATTAGAGATCTGCACCGGGATTTGGCACAAGTTTTACCCTGGATTCCCTTCATGTAGCAAATGCACTTCAACATAGAGAAACACACGAGAGACTCCCAGCTTTGTACCAATCAGGTGGCTGGTGTTATTAGCTAATGTTAGCGTAGCAGTGAAAGTTCACTCTGCATACATAGAGGGCCGAGAACAGAACCCTGGGGTACAACATAAGTTACGTTTTGACGCCGTATTCACAGACAGCGTTGAGGCACATTTGTTCAAATAAGCACAATTTTGACTGAGGAAGAGCAAAACCACTAAGTTATTTTCTCCTCCTTTATTACACAGTAATAAATGGCAGCAAGCCTGTACTAAGGTGAAAACTCTTCTTTACTCTTTCAGTTAGGCTTCAGTTAGTGCGTTTTGTGATTTTGAGTGGAACTGATACATGTGACGAGAAATATGCATGATATGTTGTACATATTGAGCTTTAAAGGGATACTTAATACTTAAGGTAAATAAAATCACCGTGTCCATGTAGGCATTAAGGTTTCTTCAAAAAAAAAAAAAAAGTTGATTTTCCTCAATAAGTTAAGGTTAACTATTTTTAATTAAGTTTTAAACTCTGCATCAATGCGCGCTGCCGTTTTTGGACCGTGACATCACTTGTGCCTGATATATCCTGTACAGAATGGCAGTTTATATGTGCAGCCATGAGTCTCTCCCCATTTTACCAGTAATGTGGAGGAGTGCAACCTTATCAATGTGAACCCAGACGGAGAAATGTTCCACTGGTAAATGGAGCGAGGTCGGATCATGTAAACTATTTGTTCAGACAAGAAATTAACTCAGAATGAAGAGTTGTTCAGCAGCAGCCATAGACTGTATATAGCAGCAGCAGTAAGCTGCTCTCACAGCAGCACAACGGAAAGAGGAGCCAGCTCCTTTTTTTTTTTTTTTTCCTTGCCACAAACAAGCTGCAACACAGTATTTTCATGGATGATCTGGAATATTTTTGTTCGCATGCTTGTCCTGGAGGATAGTGTAAAAATGACTTCTGTCTTTCAGCTTCTCCTTTTTTTTTTTTTGCTCGGGGTCTCCACAGCAGGTCCGATATGGATCTGCCTGTTGATTTGGCACAAGTTTTACACCGGATGCCCTTCCTGAAGGAACTCCACATTACACGGAGAATGGGCAGGGGTGATCTTGAACCCAGAACCTTCTGTTTTTGAAAGCAAGTGCACTGACCACTTGGCCACCACGCTGCGCTGGAGGATGGTGTATTTTATTTTGCATATTTGCCATTTGTGGCCATGAGGAACGAGGACGAGTCTGAACCAGAGCCGGGAGGTGAATTAACTTGTTATCCTGTGTGTGTTTCAGTGACGCGAAGTAAATATTCAGCCTTCAAACTTTCCTCAAAACTCTTTAAAGTGCCTGTAAAGTGAAATCCAATTTGTGTTTTGAAATTGTCAAACCACAGAAAAACATATTAACCACCTAGCCGAATTTTAATGATTAAAAACATCGCTAAGTAGATAAAATTAGTTTTCAAAATCGTATAAAATGAGCAGTTTTCCCCCTCTGTCTCTGCTGTGTGACGGTGTGGGCGTGTTTGGCTCAAGGCACTGAAACCACGCCCCAATCGCGTGGGGAGCGGGAAGGTGTGGGGGCAAGGGTTTTTTTTTTGTTTGTTTTTTAAAAAAAAAAAGCTTTATTGAACAACACGGAACATACAAAGATTCAGCTAGATGAAAAAAAAGTTCTATAGTAGACAACAATACACCATTTGAAAGGAAACTGAGTCTTGTTAGACAAAGCTTGTACTAATCCCATGTTTGTTTTTATTTCTTTAAAGTTTGAGCGGAATTACAAAAGATTATTTTTCTTCTTCTTCTCCTTGTTTAACGGCAGTTGGCAACCAGTGTAAAAAGGTGCATTACCGCCACCTACTGCTCCGGAGCAGAGATTCAAATCGGCTCCAGCGGATGCTGCAAGTGAAACCGTGGTGCGTCATACGGTTCGGTTTAAGCCACCTCCCACCAAAAATGTGGTGAAACAGAGAAATCCAGTCAAACTCCAAATAAAAAGAAATACACATGGTTGAACACATTTTAACATGTGATCAGCAAAGCATTTCTAACATGGATAATGTGTTTTGAAGCAAATCTCTGAATTTGCTTTACAGGCACTTTAAAAATTTTTTTACTGATGTACTGACTGACCGCTGGAGTAAATATAGAGAGTAAACGGTCATTATTTGATTTGTGTGTGTTAAAAAATTACATTTATCTCTTCCTGGGTCATCCTCCATTCGAATTTCCCCAAAGTTCCTGTAAAACACGGTGTCGGGCTGAGTGAAAATTCTCTGTTGCAGTCATTATGCAAATCCATTCCCGACCTGCGTTACATTTGTGTAATTGTCCATCTGAAAGTGTTTATGTGTATGCCGGCTGTGTGATCACACTTCTCAGCTGCTGCTTACAGAATGCACGCTTCATCTGCAGTTTAAGGAAGTGTGCAGTGTTCTGATTATTCCCACAGTTCAGCACACGACAATATTTAGCGATATAATGAGGCATGCTTGCAAATCACAGCATAATCAATAAATAATCCATCCGGGTCTATTGTTCTCATGCTATAACGAGGCACTCTTGTCGCCACACCCGCCAATTTGGTCACGTGATGAATAAAAATGCAGATATGGCTGCGCCCATAAAATCTTGCACTATTGAAGATGAAATTATGAATAAAAATAGAAATATACATGAGTCTGCAGTGAAACCATTAGAGGTCTCTCATGATATGTTACTTTATTAATGCCAGTTAGTTGTATTCCTTTATATATCTTGATTTTCCAAATACCATTCCTCAGACTGAGCATCGAGATGATTTCACCTTAATGTGGGTGATTTTTGGAGAGGGGAAATTCTCGGCAGTGCATTTATTACTGTAGATAACAGCAGCTTTAAGGATCAGAGAACGGGGCTGTCCTCTAAAATTTAATAACTGATGATACAGTAAACATCGCCAGTCGTGTTGAGAGTAACATAAAACAGATTTTCAATGCAGCGACATAAAAGGAGAGCAAAAACCATATTCACACACGGATAAGGGGGGGTGGGGGGTGAGGGGAGTTTCCTGAGACAGGAAGACCTGAAATAGACCACAGCTCGATCACGCCTGAAGAAATGTTGCTGCTATTTTTGAAATTCTCTACCAATAGGGAGGAATGGAATCGATGGTTAAAATTCTTAACTTAATATCTATAAAATATGTTTTCATTTGCATTGTTAAAAAAAAAAAAAAAAAAGCTCAAGAGCTTCAGAGGTCTTTAGTACATTTCATCATTTTGGCTGTTTTAGCCTCGCATGACAGAATTTCTGCTTTTGCTTTGCAGTGCTTATTGGCTCTGGAGGTGAAAAATGATCGGCATTCCAAATATGCCCTCATGCCACTGGACGGCCAAAGGTTTAATTTAATTTTTGTTGCTCTTGTCATAATAAATAGCTGCACTGCTGCAAAAACAAGTCATGTGGTGGCAAAGTTTGTGTTTGCATGTAACACTCTAAAAAGTAGCCGAATTCAGATGTAAATTTGGCATTAGCCACCTTTCTCATTTTGGTGTTCACAGGTGAAAAACAGATGGGGAAAAATTAACGACTTAATTTAAATAATTAGGTGTCACATTTTAAATACATCCAGTGCATTCTGAGTGCCGGTGCCAAGCCCGAGTAAATGAGATGGGTACAAGCAGGATGGGCGTACACCGTAAATTTTGTCAAATCTCAGCCACATTGGGTGCACAAGCCAGTGCATTCGGAGTCCCCGTCCCAAACCCGGCTAATTGAGTAGGGCTACATCAGGACGGGTATCTGGTGTTAACATTTGCCAAACCAACCATGCAGATCACAAATCGAATTTCCATACTGGATCGGTTGAGGTCCTGGTTAACAACGATCGCCACCGGTGCCGTTGGCCAGCAGGGTGCCAGCGGAAATTACTGCTGGGCGAGGAAGAAGAAGAGGCGGACAGCGTGTCCAGAGGCAGTGGGGGAGGAGGAAAGACTGAGTCCATGTGTGTGAATGAGAAGGAGCACGGTGGAATAATGCGGTTGCAAAGTAGAGGTGGTGAAGTATGGAGAGTGTGGTAGAGAGGTGAAGAAGAGAGTGCAGGCAGGGTGGAGTGGGTGGAGAAAAGTGGCAGGAGTGATTTGTGACAGAAGGATATCTGCAAGCGTGAAAGGGAAGGGAAAGACGGTAGTGAGACCAGCTGTGTTGTACGGCTTAGAGACGGTGCCGCTAACAAAAAGACAGGAGGCGGAGCTGGAAGTGGCAGAGCAGAAGATGCTGTGATTTTCTTTGGGAGTGCCAAGGTTGGACAGGATTAGGAATGACCATATCAAAGGGACAACACAGGTAAGACGGTTTGGAGACAAAGTCAGAGAGTCCAGATTGAGATGGTTTGGACATGTACAGAGGTGAGGGGGGAGACAGGGTATATAGGGAGAAAGATGCTGAGGATGGAGCCACCAGGCAGGAGGAGAAGAGTGAGGCCAAAGAGGAGGTTTATGGATGTGGTGATGGAGGACACGCAGTGTTTTTTTTCCCCAATCTGCATTGAATGATGCCATAGAATAAGTTGAAAATTCTCACTAAATTTTACGACCAACTAGCAGACTAAAGGTGGTTCTCCATTGCCTTTATCTGGATCCTATGTCTATAGGTGATAATGTGTCAAATTAAAGCTTTTCAGAAATGGGAGGGTTTTATCATTTCAGGTGATTGTAGAGACTAACCTGTAAGTTCTCCAGCATTTGCGGTTCCCATCTCTGAGGCCTGTTCTCCAAGGGTTGAAGCTGGTGGAGAGTCTCCATAACCTGGGGTGCTGGGCCGGGTGGGGGAGCCTGACTCTGGATCACTAGTGGAGCCCCATCGGTCGTCTTTTGCAGTTCTTTCCTTGTCTCCTGCAGATGCTCTGCCTCCGTCTTTTCTGTGGGCTCGCTGGTGGACAATCATCTGGTGACGACTGCGAAACACCTTCCCGCACTCAAAACACTCATTGGGCTTTGAAGAAGATTGTGACTGAGATGGCCGTCGTCGATCCTGGCGAGACAAAGGCCGGTACTCCGAGTCACTGAGGCTCTCTGGCGTCCGGTCTCCTGATGAAGTGTGGCTTCCCAGCCCGGAGCTGCTGCGTCGGCCTGAGCTGCGTTTCTCATGGCCTTGCAGGACATAACGGCTGCTTTCCTTCTCAAAAACAACAGCAGCTCCTACAATATCCTCCTCCTCCATACTTCCTCCCCCTGATGAAACTTTGTAACTTGGCTCCAATGGCTCCACAACCCTTCCTTTTGTGGCTAACTGCCAGGCCTGGTAGCTGCAAACTGGATCTAGCTCTGGGATTCTTTGACCCAGCATCTTCTTCTCATCCTCTTCATCTTCTTCAATGGTCTTCTCTTCCACAGGCTGGAGACTGAAGTAGTCAAGGAAGCGTCTCTTAGCAGCTGGCGATTCATCATCATTGCTGGGCCTACACTGACTCTGGGATTTCTTGCCATAATTGGCACTGTGGACCCTATCATGAGCCCTCAGACTCTCTTTACTAGGAAAAATGTTCCCGCATTTGGAGCACACTTGATAGATTGATGTAACAGAACTCGCCACACATTCAGGATCCTGTGCTACATCGTTGATCGTGGCCGGATGCTCAGACGCATCAGCTTTTGACCTTGACCTGGATTTGGCGTTGTGCGTTTTCATATGAGATTTGAGAAACCAAGCTTCCCTGAACCTACGTCCACAAATACGGCAGAGGTGCCCCAGGACCCCCGCATGCTTCTTCATGTGTGACTTCAAAAACCAGGCTTGAGCGAAGACCTGTCCACAGGTCTCACAGGGGAAAGTCCCATCACTCTGGGGTTGGATGACATCAGGTTCCGACATAGCCTCTTCTTTAACATTGGCCTCCGCTTCTGGTTCCGCTGTGATGTGGACCTTTTCAATATGGCTGAGCAGCTGATCTTCTCGTTGAGCCTCATATCCACACAGACGACAGCAGTACGGCCGCTGGTCAGTAACAGACTTCTCTCGTTTCATGCTCCTCATTGGCACTTTCCTACGGCTCTCCTCTGCATTGTCCCCGTTGAACATCCGGTTACATGCTGAGCTGCTCTTTGTTGGACTTGTCCCTCCATCAAGACCTTCTGAAACACTCAACTCCTCCTCCTCTGCTCCGCCGTCTTCATCTTCATTGGAGCGATGACTGGAGAGTGTGCCCAGTTTGTGGCTGCGAATGTGAACTTTGAGGTTGCCCTTCTGAGATGCCCTGTGGTCACAGTAGGGGCATTTGTATGGCCGTGCACCTGTGTGGCGTCTCATATGCTGGGACAAAGAGCTGAGGAACGGGAAGCTGCGTCCGCAGATACTGCAGTCGTACGTTCCAGGGACTTTATCGTCGTCGCCCTCCATGTCGTTTCCTGATTTGGCCTTGTCTCTAACCAGCTTCTCCTTCTGCTTTCCGACATGCATCTCCATCACTGCCACGCTGTCTGTAGAATTCATGGTACAAACTAACCTGTCTGCCTAACCTTTCGCGAGCTTAAAACTCAAAACTACTGCTATCTACAATTGCACATCTATGGATGTTGAGCATGCCTTTATTGGTCAGTTCAAACGCTATCTGCCTTTGATCATCCAGTTGTCCAGCTGCTAAAAGAGCAGCTGTTCTAACACTCTGGTTACTGGGCGTAATACCAACCATCCATCTTCACCAAAACTGTATAAATCAGTGCCTCCACCTCTACCTGTGTCTCTAAAACCCATAAAAACCTACTTCATTTGCACAAAATATAATTATTTCTCAAGCTGAATGGGTCGTAGGACTGTGACTGTGATTCTTTTGTGTCAGAGCAAAGTAAAAATGTCTTCAGTCGGTCTCAGGTCATCATTTTGTGCTGAGGAGATTGGAGAGGTTTCTCAATAAGCCCAGCCAAAGCGCCGCATTTTTTCTCTTCATTTTACTGGCTTCTCTTCTTTCTTCTCAGTTTTTAGCCACATCAGACGCATCCGGGTCATATCCCAATGAGCTCTCTCTGCAGCACCGCTTGCAAATATATCATCTACCCTAGAATGAAGCAGAGACAGAAGGACAAGAAAGGGGAAAACCGTGTTATTCAAGCAAAAATCCTTTGAAAACAATCACATTCAGGCGCATTTAAAGCCACTTCTCGAGCTACGTACCGCGAGTAAGCAGACTCCATGTGTCATGAGAAGGATCTGGATAGGTTTGTAGTGCAGCAAAGACGGGCAAACTACGGTAATACCACATTCCAGACAATTCAAAAGATTTTGCAACAACCGTAATGAAACATTACACTGCGTTAAGAGTGGGTGTTGCCATTTTCTGCACGGTCTCTCTGTCACATGGTTCCTACTGTGATACAAATAAAAACTGCTTTTTGGACATTTTCCCCCCATCAAATTTGACCTTGGTATTTATTTTATTTGAGGGGGCATTACTCCAAACTGTGCCTTGGACATCCAAAAATGCTGGCCAAGAATTGGCAGGTGAAGAATTGGAGGGGGTTATGGATTGTTTCTCATTTGGAGTGACCTCCTTCTGTCCAAGCCAAACTCTATATTTGGCACTGTGTTGTATGAGGTATGAATTTGGAGCTCTATTTTTCACCTGTTAAATTCTGACTATTTTATAACATACTGTCCTACCGCTTGATTCCACCATAAAGCCGCAGCTTTATGAGGTCGCGTGTTCTCCGTGGTTTTCGTGCACGCGGCTTCAGATCCCACCAGCAGTTTCAGGAGCTTGATGATTGATTGAAACTGATTTGGTCATTTCCTTGACTTTTGCGCTTGAGCCATGGGTGATAAGTCTACGTAGTTACATGGTTTCTTTTTTATTTGTATGTTTTTAATCATATTTAAGCTGGATTTATACTCAATTCCTGTACGTAAATACGTCCGTCCATCCCAAACGTTATCTCTGTCACTATCCTACATACCGCCGTGCGTCTTTTGCGTTGGTATGGACCTTTCGCAATACATCCTCGAGAGGGCAGTGCCGAGTGCCAAGTTGCAGATGTCAACATCAGTCGAGGCAGAATGGTGGAATGTGAGACCACTGAATGCAAGTCGCCACATTAATGGAGAGTTCTACTCTTTGGTGCGCCCATTGAGACTCTTCTTTGTCGTTTTCCTGACTGGTTGGACTACTGACTCTATACTGCCACCACGATTTCCGGTGGTATTGCTCCGTTTCATTAAGCTCTCCGATGACGTGCACAATTAAGGATGAAACGACCACAAGGAACGGACGAAAGGCTCCGTATCCGTATTTTGCATAGGGTGTAAATGAGGCTTTATTGTTCTTATTTCCTACTTTATTTTGCTGTTGAGTCTGTGAACGCATCCGCGTTTTAAAGTTCATACAGTAAAACTCCAATGGTGAACAACATGGATCAAAGACTGCTGGCTGTGTTGTAGATGTTAAAAATACATTGTAGTAATGAGACAGGATGATGGGGGAAAACTCATGAATCACTTGGAAAGCATTACTTGACTGGCCAGTCGTCAGTTGCATACCAGAAGTAACATGCGTCAAAAATAGACTTGGTGCGTATTCTCAGAGGATGCACCTGAAATGTGCGATCAGCTATAGCGGCTGTGACACAACGCAGCCACACCTGGTGGAATTTAGGGGTTAGCAACCAGTCCGGGACCTTGAGCTCACTGCAATAGATTCTGTTGTGAGCCGTCGTTGCACACTCGTGAATAAATTTCTGGCGGTGATTATCCTGTCTCACATT
This sequence comes from Chatrabus melanurus, assembly GCA_900302635.1. Classification (NCBI taxonomy): domain Eukaryota; kingdom Metazoa; phylum Chordata; class Actinopteri; order Batrachoidiformes; family Batrachoididae; genus Chatrabus; species Chatrabus melanurus. Next base: position 2,184 of record OMMV01188397.1, on the reverse strand, counting down.
TTGAACCTCTTATCCTACGATGTTATATGATGTACATAAGCATTTATGCTCTCCGCCGCTAGGTGGCAGTATGGGATCCTATGCCTTAGTAACAACATGGTATTCAGTGGCGATCAATAATATATCAATATCTCATGACTGAGTATGACAAGATACACCAAATTCAAATCATTTCATCTTCATATAGTATTCATGCTTATGCAAAATTCGAAGTTCAAATGTACAATCGCACTCACTCACAGCGCAGCTGTAATAATGTCAACGTGATAATCGTCACAACCCACATCCTTGACTGCATTTTTAGACGCACATGAATTTGTACTTTTTGCCTAAATGTCTGTAAACTGTTGGTTTTGATTGGTCATTTAAACCATTTCCAATACAACTAAATGAGGTATAGTAACGAGAGTAAGTTTCACTGAATTCAATGAATTCTTTGTGTTGATGGGTTACACAACTCCAACCCACTATAGAGTTAAAGTCCAGTCCTCTTACAGGTCGCATCAGCTTGAATTTAACGAGATGTGTGAATTTCCTGTGTGTATGCACGTTTTTAGGTTATGAAGACCATGTTCAGTATGTATCTGTACACTGTGCAGAACCACTATGTGCATGTGTGTGTTGTAATTGTGCACAAGCCATGCAGGGCTTCAGGCTCTGACGCCACACTGGCTGAGTCGACACTTTACACAATCAGGGTAGCGTTTTGGGTGAGCAGTGTCCACATCAGCAGGATCAGCCTTGCCACCGTACTCTCCGCCCCACAGTGGCCTCACGCACCCGCCTCAACTGACACTATCACATGACAAGGATCTTAAGTACACAACAGGAAGTGGCTCTTCAGACAGTTTGTTTTGCTCCATTTCTCAGCTTGGAGTTGAATGGGGTCAGAGAGAGAGAGAGAGACGGAAAGGGAGGATGATGGGAGGACAACACAGACTTTAACAATGTTGACGTTCTCATGTATAAGATTAACTTTATTCGCATAATTTGCACAACTTCACAAACATTTCCAAAGTAAATGTAAGAATCGCTGCGTTTTTGAATTTCCCATATCGTCCCAACTTTTCTGATTTGGTGTGTGTGTATATATATATATATATACACACACACACAGTGGTCCCCCTTTCTAACGGCCCCCCTCATCAACAGCATTTTGCGGCCACTTTTTCTGGCCTCTCGCCAACGCCCACCTCTCTAACGTGGCACAATCAAATTCAAGCAAAATCGTAAAAATTTTTCCCTCTCGAAAGGCCACTTCCTGTTGACATCGATAGTTCTTGTCCACCTCAACAGACGTCATGACTCGCCAACCGGCAAAATCACGGAAGCAGGGACACGCGTCAATGACGCAATCAAAATGTATGGAAACTCCACTGTTGTATCATTAAAATCCGTTTAAAAGCCCTCGATGTGGCAGCCAGTTATTCTCCAATTTTGCATTAATTGCATTAATTTGGATGTCAATCAATTCTGCGCAATAAAAGCATCTTTGACTGCTGGCTTTTCCTCACATACAATTTTCTGGGCAGGAACTGTTTTTTGGAAGTGATTTCACACGGTTTTAATCGGCTTATTATTATTTTTTATTATTTTAACGGGAGGTCAGCTGACAGCAGCGCGATGTTTTCAATAATAAATAAATAAATAATAAAACGCTCTCTCACCGTTCGCACGATCCGTTGGTGCCGTTAAAACTCCTGTTTCACACCAAACATCTGCGTTGTTGAAGACAAAGTGTTGTTTTAAAAAAATGGTATCAAACTTTGATGATCTGCTGCCCTGATGGTTTTGTCTTAAAGGAACACTCCAGCCATTTGCATTAAGCCTTCCATTGTTAGAAACCCAGTCATAAATGTGAATGGTTCCACAACACGCTCTCACTTTCCCCTGAGACGGGAGAAATCCGTATTTTACTCTTATTGGGCCTCTTACTATGATGCAAAAATCGTCGTTTTGCGTCATCGTAAGAGGCCTGTTAGAGGGGGGGGATTTCTGTTGAGACTACAAGCACTAGTTCCTGCCCATTCAAACCCGCCCATAGGGGGTGGGACCTAATGCGCTAACATACCTATCACAGATAAGTGCCAGTGCGTTAGACCAGTGTTGCCAACGTAGCGACTTTGTCGCTAGATCTAGCGGCTTTTCAGACCCCCATAGCGACTTTTATTCCAAAAAGCGCCT
>OMMV01188386.1:0-10949 GCA_900302635.1 Chatrabus melanurus | reverse complement strand
GTTTCTCCAGAGGCAATTTTTAGGCAGTTGCAAATTTCATTCTAGCTTGAAGGTGTCAATTTTGGAGCAGGGGCTTCTTTCTTGGTCGGCACCCTCTCAGTCCATGGTGATGTAAAACTTGCTTCACCGTGGACAGTGTCTCTGGTGTTCCAGCAGTTTCCAGTTCTTGGTTGGCCTGAGCCTTGGTGGTTCCTGAACATCCTAACCAATTTCCTCTCATCTGAGGGTGACAGTTTGGGTCTTCTTCCAGACCTTGGTAAAGTGGTGACACATCCGACTAACTTGTACTTATGAACAATTGTTTGAACTGATGATCTTGGAAACTGCAGTTGTTTAGAAATGGCTCCAAGCAACCTTCCCAACTTGTGTAAATCTACAATTCACCTTCTTAGATCTTCACTGAGTTCCTTGGACGTCATGGGAAAGTCCAAGGAACTCAGTGAAGACCTAAGAAGGTGAGGGAAGCCACCAAGACACTTGTTCGTGACTTGCCTAGATGTGTGACGGGGTTTTTCCTTCACCAAGGAAGGAATTATGGCATCATCGACTTTAATTGTCTTCTGTGGTCTTTCAGGCCTTTTGCTGTTGCTTAGCTCACCAGTGCATTCCTTCTTTTTGCACCAAATTGTTGATTTGGCCACAACTAAAGTTTCTGCTATTTGACAGGTTGATTTTATTTCAGCTTAATTATGGACTCCTTCACTTGCATCAACACCTCTTTGGATCACATATTGAGAGTTACAATAAACAGCTACCAAATGCAAATTAAACACCTGGAATCAACTCCAGACCTTTTATCTACTTAATTTGCCTTGGAACAGGCCACACCAGGCTATGAAACCACTTGTCAGTCAATTGTCCAATTACTTATGGCCTCTGAAAATAAAGGAAGTGTATATAGAAATGGCTGTAATTCCTAAATGGTTAATGTGATATGATTGTTAAACCCTTTGAATTAAAGCTGAAAGTCGACTCGACAAGCTCTTGATGGCTTCATTTTGAATCCAGTGTGGTGGTGTACAGAGGTAAAATTACAAAAATTGTGTCACTGCTCAAATAGTATGTACTCGACTGTATATAGGCTAGTCAATGACCTGGTCATTGACTCAATCATCTTAGAAGACTGAATCCAGCTCATGTAATCAAATTCTTCTGGATTGGCATGGTCAGCAGATCCAGGATCAGCCAGTTTATCTTGGATCTTTTAAGTAATGCACAGAGAACTTGTGGATTTGTGTTCAAATATTTTAAAATATGACTTTATCGAAGCCACCAAGACACTCATGGCAACTCTGAAGGAGTTATAGGCTTCTGAGGATGTGATTGGAGAAGCTGAGCATAGTGCAACATTTGCCTGTTACACATTGACATGGGACGTTTTTGTGCAGGGTGAAACTTGGAGTAGGCGATGTAGAAATCCTTCTGCAGAAAATGCTGTCTCTCCCGATCTCTCACACATATTTATTAGAGGGGGAACAGCTCATCAGCTTTATTAGTATATGGGCCAGGAGGGGTCATAACTACCACTTTGGGAGGGGGCAATGTTAACTATATTTTTCTGAAAGCTATATATCTGTAGAGTTCATTTTAGCATGATAGCAATCACTATCATGTAGCTTCTTGATTTTACAGCCTTTCAAACCGACCCCTTCAAATTTCCAAAAAATCCTTTTTTTCATACGTAAACGCATATAAATGCCAAATACATGTAGTGCTTTGTTAAATAATGTTCTTTATTACCTTAGTACCACAAAATATGTCATATCTGTCTTTTTAAGTGATAATTGTTTGAAATGATTCAACTCATTATATTAAGTGTAGCGATGTATTCAATATGAAGAAAAAAAACTGTAAAAACTACATTCTGAATTGAAGAATATATTTTTATTTCAAACATTTTCAGAGTAGAAATAATTATTTCCTCAAATGTTGAAAAGGTCAAAATAAATGTTTTTGTCATCTCCTTAATTGTCTGATTTGCATTTTGTTGAAACAAAAATGATAATCACTCAGCGTACGGGTATACATTACCACGGTAAAAGGCGTCTTCTTGGGAAAACAGAAGGATGTATTTGGTATATTTTTTAGCCAACATCTTGGATATTGGCAGCCATATTGGATGTAGTATTTATTGTTTGTGTAAAATTGAACATCAAATATGATATTTAGTATGTGATTAGAATGATATTTAGTATTCTATTCAGCATTTGTATGTGTTTAAAGGCAAAAATGTTATTTCATAAACATAACATTTTGGTTGATAGGGGGTCACTTTGCAAGGCGGTAAAATCAAAGAACTGCATAATATTGATTGTTATCATGCTGAAATGAACTGTAGCGATGCATAGCTTTCAGAAAAATATGCGAAGCATTTGCACCCCAATTGGTAGTTATGAGCCCAATTTAGTGGGTCTGCGGCCAATAAGCTTTGTAAGTAAAAAGGAAATCTATGAAAATTTCAAATGAAGAATTTGGCAATTTATCAAACATGCTGGTAGCTGAAGGTTCCACTATTTTCTCGCTCTTTTCCCCCGGTGTGTGCACCGTGTCCACAGCAGCTTTTCACTGTGGAAATGTGCCATGGTGCATGCACATACTCACTGTGGATTCTGTGCAGGCACATGCAAAAAAGTGTAATTTCAAGCTATTGTCAAAATCATAATTATTAAGGGGAGAATGGCAATTATATAAGAGCTTGCTGGTCAAGCACTTTGGTCTTGCATTACAATGTGCTTCCCCCACAAATATACAACACCTACCAGTCAAATCAGTCAGTCTAATTGGGTTGGGTGGATTTGTTCTTTGTTCTGTTGTCAAGTGTTTTGCATCTGGATCCGTCTACAGCACCATATGTCCAATACCAGTAGTGGAGTGGACTTGCTGTCAGATTTCCTGCTGTGAGCATCACTCACATAATTTTTCTTTCCTGGTGAGATGGAGGGCTCTATCTTTTACCCAGTGCAAAGCAGTACACAGCGCAATACAACCCATTTGTAATTTTCACCCAATGCAGTTGTGGTTTTCACACCCACCAACCATATCTTTTAAATTGCAAGTCCAGTTGGGCTGATTTGTGTGCACATTGGCGTGTTGGTTTAAAAATGAGGTGCGGTCAGGCACAGTGTTGGAGCATTGTTATCATTTGGAAGCAGAAAGCAATTGGGCCATAGACCAGAAAAAACCTGGTCAAAAGTCCAGCACAGAGTTTTCCTGCTATTTATAGGATGCAACACTCAAACACACCTTATATAAGGGGTTTCACATACACTCTGCTTATAGACAGACTGAAACTGAATTGAACACAACCATAAATAATAGATTCCCGGTCACGCTACCGGTCTGTGCCCTTGGACAAGATATTTCATCTGCTTTGTCTCAGTCCACCCAGCTATAAATGGGTGCATACCTTGGCTGGGGAAGTAACCTGCATCGGACTGGTGCCCCGTCCACTGGGACTCACAGATGCTCATCTGCTTCATGCTACAGAATCTGGGGATAAGCACCATTACCAGTGGGCCTCAGGGGCCATATAGGACTTACTTATTCAGAGAAAAATAGAACACTTCATCTTACTGCTCACTGCTTCACCTCAGGGATCTTTAGTGGCTGCACTCCATTGGCATGCTGTGACACATTGGCGCAGTTCCGTGAACTCATCAGAAAACCTCTCACTTAAGTCTGCTTTCTAAATAGCTGTATGCCTGATGCTGGCACACTTGTGTCTTAAAGGTGACAGGTGACAATTTGATTGGTTTATTTCATGTTATGCCCAAAAAATGCTCAGTATTAATTAGGTGACTAATTCCAACCATTTTGCATCCTGTACCTTAGTTTGTGCTCAGATTTTGAACCATGTAAAGAGCAGTGGAGTCTTCAGGAGATCGCTACCAAGCCGCTCCCCAGTCTGTTTCATTTGCCCGGTTCGCTTCATTTGCTACAAGGTCGGATCATGGTCGAAATGCAGTCGCCGGTCGTTAGCGAATAATTAACGAATTGAGGACGACAGACATACGACCGTTTAGTGAATATTCATCAAATATTCTTCAACAAGATGCCCAGTGGCCATCTAATTCATTAAACGGTCATCAAAAAGTGGCAAATATGTCACCCCAGTGTCACCAAAAACGTGGCCAAATTTGTCAAGCAGTCATCTAAACATTCAGTCGTCACAGTCGCCAAACAGTCATCTCACAATGAGATACCAGCCTTAACTATAAAAGAAAAAACTTTTTTTGCTTAAGTTTTGGTGCTTCTCCATGAGTCTGTTGGAGTCTAATTATCCATGGGCCTCTTTTGGCTCAGGTGGTGTTGAATTCTTTTCGGCTAATGTCTCTTTAATAGTTAATTTACTCATGCATGTGTGGTTGCACCTCTGTTATAGGTTGGATCCAACATTCTGACCCTGTGAAGACATCTACCACTAGTGTCACATTAAAAGATGATGAGAAAGGAAAATGGTGCCTTGAGCAGTAATGAGTGTGAATCTGACGTACGGACTGACTGAAGACGCATGGCGCCAAACCTGTCCATGTACAATAGAAAAGTATGACACTTTTGGGATATTCAGAGTCACCCAAAGGTGCATGTGCTGTCAGTCTCATCTGCGTTTAACAGCAAAAAGCTGCAAAACCTGTGAGCTGCTTCACATTAAAACCACAGCACAGAGCAACCGTCATCACATTTGATCTTCTGATCCTCTTTTGAAGAATTTCAGAGACGTGACAGAAGAGTGGGAATGTTTCTGCTTTGTCCTTTCCCTCATTGTCACTTTCCGATTCCTCACTGTCTCACTCTTGTCTCTTACTCCGCATTGCCTCTCCCTTCTTTTTATGAATTCTTCATTCTTTTACGTTCTGCTACTCGCCACCACCTCACCTCTCTGTCAGTCATCTTAATCACCCGCTGAAGTTGCAGTCTCTCCTTGTTCTCACCTGTTCCCTTCTTGCAGATGTACGGCAGATTGTAGTTACAGGGCACATCGTTCCATTTGCCATTTTCATGAGCAATCATTACCACGCAGTCTTCTCCTCCAGCAAAGAAGTTGTCTGGCTGGTTTTCACGCCAGTTCTCATATTGCTGCAAATCAAAACACAGACACGTAGATGGACAAACAAATATTTGAAATCCACACTGCTCTCCCTGTCTGATTCTAAATAAACACAAAAGTCTTCATCTTGCAGTGCATGCCAGAGAAATAAATGAATATATATATTGTGTTTAACAGACTGCTGTTAGGATGTATTCAGTGACAATAAATATCTCAAATTATTGTTTTCAATCACAATTACACCTGCTTGTGAAAACAACCACATACGCATCCTTTTTCCCCCTTTTGCAGCAACAAATGACTGAAATATAAAACAGCTGGTTCCTCACCAGGTCCATCTTATCGGTCCACTGAAAGTCATCCTCCACCGTGCGATCATTTAACCCAATCCATGTGTTGTCATGGCTCAGTCCTGCACAACATATAACACACATTGGGAGAAATGAATGCAAGATATGTGCAGCTGATGCAGAGATGCACACATTCATGTTTAAGATGATCTTAGCTCATAGTCATAGACATAAACTACCCGGATTAAAAAAGGAAAGACAGATCCAGGGGCCTCATTCATCAACCGTTAGTATGTAAAAAAGACTTGCACGACCACTTTTGTAATTTATAAAAACAAACTGGACGGAAAAATATTCAAATATGTTTGCAAACTGTGACCCATGCATACAAACCTTTTGGAGAAGGTGAAGTGAAGCCAGATAGTCAGAAAAATGTCAGTGACATCATTACACATAAAATGATGCCGTGTGCCAGTGAGTCGTAACTCGTACATTAAATTCCATTTAATAACACACGACACACATAAGCCAACTCAGATCTTACATCAAACGACACATTTAATATTTCATCAGCACACTGCAGCTGTTGAAATGTATATATATTGGTGGTGGACATGACTGAATTATTGCCATCATTTGGACAAGTTGTGGTGTCCTGCTGCTATACTGGCATGAAACTAATCATTTCCCTCCTGCAATTTGATATTAAAATAGGGCCACATTATTTTCACTGCTCAAATTTCATTAGGAAAGATTTTATCTTCATACAGACAACAGCACGGTGACGTCACAGCAGCACAAAGGATTCTGGATTCCAGTTATTCTGTTATTTGTAAAGTTTCATGCTGGTTCTTGTAGTGAGCTTGTTAAGCATTAAAGTTATGTCCATAAGTGAATGTAATGTCTAAACCAAGAACCAACATGAGACATCATGAGTGAATGGTCATTATTTATTTTATGTCATGGTCTTAAACAACAAGAAGGCATTGGGCATTTTCGGGTGGTATGTTTGGTCTGAACTTTTTTTTCAGTTTGGACTTTTTTCATTTGAGTGGTTGCTTCGGTCTGCTTTGGTCCGAACTGCAGCCTCCAGTCCGAACAGCTCTCAAAACCCGATCCAAGATGGTGTCAACCAAAGCAGACTAGTGAGTTACATTTTATTTTTCTTTCAAATTTGTTGTAATTTACAGTTTTTATGATTTTATTAAGTAGTGGATCCAAAAGGTTACTATAGACAATCTGACTTCATCATCCGCCATCTTTGTTCTGCTCAGTGCAGTTTTACAGATTCGGGTGGACATGCTATTTAAACGACTGGAACGAAAAAAATTTCAGACCAAAAGTATCACCTGAAAACACCCATTGGCTCTTCAGTTGGGTCCTTAAACACAACATAAAATTCCCCCAATTAACCATCATTCAAGCAGATCCATATCTGATCCACTGTGGCGAACTCGAGTGAAGAAGGGAGAAGCTGAAAGAACTAATTACTCATTCGGAATTTTTTAGAAATAATTCCATCAATTTCTGGAATCTTTTGGCATCTTTAATGCCATTTAATGAAACATTCTTCTTGATGTATGCAAATTACTGATCCACTGAAAATGTCACATAGTGAAGAAAAACTGATATAATTCTATTTTTAACTATTTATTTTTTTTAAAGAAAAAATTTCATATGGAAAAAAATAGACATTCTAAGTGACTTAACACACATATGGCACAATAAAATGGAATATGTATAGTTGGGGACAATTCAGTCTGAAAGATTGCATGTAAACTTATGGCCTCACCTATACATAGATAGGTAATGAAATTTCAATCATGGCTTATCTGTTTAATATCATTACCAGGCCCATTAATCTTCCTTATGGTTCTGATCCTCTTATTGCAGGGGTGGAGACATTTTCAAGGCAATTAAACATGTACATGTAAGGGAAAGCTGGGCGCTAGAGTAGCTAGATGGGAATGATCTGGAATCTGTGAGACAGAAGGTTGAACCAATGCTGTAGTTTTTGCTCTGATTACAACACAAAGGGTGAGGTCAGGTCTTGGGACAGGATGGCAACCACCCAGGCAAACATCAGTCCATATCCACCTCTCAAAAGTAACCATCTGTTTGTCACAACCAGGTGAGGAAGTGGAGGTATTTTGGCGAGAAAAACTATAAATGAGTAGGTGACAGTTATGTTGCCTCAAAGAAAGTATGAATGATTGCGACATATAAATGACTTCTGATGGTCAAATATTCTAAGATGAACAGTAGTGCAATGAATGCTCAGTGTACACATCCTTTTCGCGTCCTTTTATCTCCTCTTCAGGCCAAAGTAAAATAACACTTGTAAACTACAAGGTCACACATTAGAATGCATACCTCTACCAGGGCAGAAACAGCACATCCTGCAAAATTTTTGAAGTATTTTAAAATTTCTGGGTTCAGCATTCAGATCTGCCTCATAGACCCTAATAATACATATTGTAGACCAGGCTCAACTTTCAGCAAGTTCTGCAAAAATCTCACAATTAATTTTCTTTTAAATGTCCAGGGGCCTCATTTATCAACCATTCGTATGCACAAAACTGGACCTGAAAGACACGCAGGACCATTTTAACCCATACATTGTGATTTATAAAAATAAAGTAGACGGCAAAACATTCGTACGAACATTTTGGAGAGGGTGAAGTGAAGCCAGATAGTGGGAAAAATGTGAGTGGCATTATTACACATAAAATGATGCCGTGTGCCAGTGAGTCATAACTCGTACATTTAATTCCACGTAATAACACAACATCACATATAAGCCGACTCAGATCTTGCATCAAACCACACATTTAATATTTCATCAGCGCACCGCAGCTGCTAAATATATAAATATATTAGTGGTGGACACGACTGGATTATGGCCATCATTTGGACAAGGTGTGACATCCTGCTGCTATACTGGCATGAAACAAAATTGTTTCCGTCCTGCAATTTTATATTAAAAATAGGCCCACATTATTTTCGCTGCTCAAATTTCATTCATAGAGATTTTATCTTAATAAAGACAGCAGCGCGGTGATGTCACAGCAGCGCAAAGGATTCTGGGGCAAGCATAACGATCAATAACTGTCTAGTTATTCTGTTATTTGGAAAGTTTCATGCTGGTTCTTGTGGTGAGCTTGTTAAGCGTTAAAGTTATGTCCGTAAGTGATTGTAATATATAAATTAAGAACCAACATGTGACACCACGAGTGAATGGTTGTTACGAATGGTTGGGTTCAAAACTACTTGTGGACTCATTGTTGCTGCCTAGTGTTGCCACTCACATTATTTTTTGTTTTTTTGTCATCTCATTGCTGTGATCACACACAAACACCTCGATTTCGGTTTCAGAAATGTTTCTTTTCCTGCTATTCCTCTCAGTTGCCATACTAAGTACACACTTCGGGCTTCATGTGTATGTTTGAATATTCATGAGGTTCAATTTTGCATTGACCATTTGTGGTTGAATGTGGGCGTGTAGATGGCGGCATATGATGCAGATCAATGTGCGCTCAATTCAAAGTAGTGTGTGATTTATAAAGAGGATTTTGCTCTCAGGTGTGTGTACAAAGTCAGATTTTTTTTTTTTTGTTCATTTTTGCCTTTTGGTCGTAGGTATACTTTTAGTGTGAATCCTATGCAATGTTTCATCAATGAGGCCCCAGCTCAGGTCAGGTCTAAGAGCATGTGCTGGTGCCGCGTGTTGCAGCATCCACCACATTATGGAACCACCCTGTGTCCTAGTTGGCAACTTCCCAAGGAGACAACCAGTTCATCTTCACCTTATGAAAGTAGCCATCTATTTGTCACAGCCATGTGGTATGTGGACGTCCCCTTGGCCTTTTTCCAGTTGCTGAGATCCTCAGCACTGCAGTATCCACGTGCTGGATCATGCCCAGAGAAAGGCCACATATCCATAAAGTCATAGCTGATGTTCCTGCATGATGCAAGTAATACATCTCATTTGAATCCCCCTAAATATCTGTTCATTTGACACAAGGTTATTCCAGCAGTACCCGAGGTTCCTGTGGAGAGACACAGTAACAAAGACATCTAGTTGTCGCATTAGGTCACTGGTTTTTGTCCAGACCTCACAACCATACAATAAGACTGGAAGAACCACGGGCCGTATTCATAAAGCTTCTAAGAATTCTCTCAGAGAGCTCCTAAGTTAGCTTAAAAACTTCTAGCTAGGAGTCTTAGCTTAAGAGTGATTCAGGACCAATCTCAGAGCAACTCTGAGCAAGGAAAAGACAAAACCTTTATCATAGTGAGGAGGCGGGGCTGACCCTGTTGCTAGGTATGACATATTCTTTTGAAGACTGTGATCGGTTGTCCAAGAAAACACACACACACACACACAAAAGTGCTCTTAAATATGATATTATAAGCCTTTACTTTGAAATAACAGGCTTATTTTTGTCTATTTTACCATAATATATCTCGCTCTCTCTCTCTCTCCCTCTCACACACACACAGACACACACTTTTTGCTATATTTTATTTACATTTGATTTATCATGGTGTTAATTTTGTACTTAATGTATTTGATACTAATGAGAAAAATGGCTCCTCTCTTTTCAATTACACATTTGTGCTGTGGTACCACTTTCTCTTTACCTCTTTTCTATTTATATCTTCTGACAGCGCAATAATTCAGATGTTGACTCAGACAACAACAGGGAAGCTTGCTATATTCATAAATGCCATTTTCTGAGCCTGCAACATGTGAATGTCTCGTGGAAACGAAATGAACTGCGGCACAGTCTGAGGTTCTGAAAGTGCTGTAATTGTTTGTGTGATCACTCTGCTTATAGAAGGTTGTGACAGACCCAAGTCATCACTACTGCATAGTTGCATTTTCCCAGTTGCCAAATATCTTAACGTAGTGATTATTTTCATTTCAGGCATTATGGCATTTTTGCGCTGTGTCGGAGATGTAAGCGCATCTCATATAAGATCAGTCACAAACATGATCCTTGCACTATCTAATCTGTTGTGTTTTAATAACTCACTGTCATCCATTGTCTGGAGCACATCCCTTCTCCCTCTTAGTCTTTCAGCCATTTTCTCCTCTGCATAAGAAACTTCAAAGCCTCTTAAAATTCCTCTTCCCTACCCCTAACAGTTTTTCACCTTAGGAGCTCTTTTAATGGTTAAGATGCTTTATGAATCTGTTATCTTTACATTACATTACACTACATTGCACTTGGCAGACGCTTTTATCCAAAGCGACTTACAGAAGAGGACATAAACAAGTTTACAGAAATGCAGGAAAACAGAGTAAGCAAGGTGTAGAGTGTTAGTATAACCAGGTTACAGGACAGTGTGGGTGAGTGGAGGTTAGATAGTTATGAAGGGAAGTACTCTCGGAAAAGGAGAGTCTTCACGAGCTTCTTAAAGGCAGAGAGGGATGTCTCCACTCTCGCAGCAACTGGTAGCTTGTTCCACCATTTCGGGACCACAACGGAGAAAAGTTTGGACCGAGAGCGCCTTGTGTGAGGGGAGGGCAAGGCCAGACGGTTTGTTTGGGATGATAATGATAATGTGCCGGGTTTTATATCTTATTGGTGAAGGTGGCGTCCCCG
>OMMV01188383.1:0-11444 GCA_900302635.1 Chatrabus melanurus | reverse complement strand
TCCAGGCAACTCAAATTTTGCATACATGCTGCTTACACGGCCCCATTGAAAGTGCATATACCCAGATTGCAAAAGGTCAGACTGCTTCAAGCCCCACAGAATTTCACCATTTTGACCCTCTTTTAGCTACAGCTCCCTCATAATAGAACAAATGATACCTACTTGACCATTCACTAAAGTTATAGCGCTTCATTCCCTGTACTTTTCTCACAATCAGCCTTTTTCTGGCAGGTTTGAACCCAAATTGTGGAGAATGCATGGCATCCATTTTGGGGAAACCCCTGTTTGTTACAGTGAGGTGAAAGCGAGGCTCTGAGGTCACATGGTTTTGTTTACATTTGGTTGTCAAAGGGAATTCCCCAGAAACCACGTGGATTTGACAGAGGACAACACAACAGATACTATTTTCACTGTTGGGCCTCAAAAGAAGAAGAGAAGGGAGAAATAACACAGGAAACCATTAGAGGGAAGAGGGGGAAGGAAAGAGTCAAGGATCATTCTGTATTGAGACAGGACAATCACAGCCTTGAGCCCTTGATGATCCAAGGTAAGATTTTTTTTTTTAATGATTTCGCTATCCTGAAAAGAAATTTCCTGTTGCACACTGCTTTGCTTTGGCTATTTTTTCTTCTCTATATTTTCTTTTCTGAAAGCATAGGCCGATGGCGTGTTACTTTCACTGCTAATAAACCAGTCGCTCAGTTTTTGACCATTTTAAAATGACACAGTGTTTTCCCCTTTAATTTCCTGTTGATATTTTAGGGCATTTACCGTCACACAGTGACGGGTAGTCAACGCGCTAGTTTATAATTAAAAATGGAATAAAACTCTCTTTGAGTTTTGTGTGTTTTAAAAACAAATGTATTGCTGTATCTTATTTTATTTTCCTCTCTCTCCATGTAACACCTTAAGGTGACTGTGTCCCTGGTAGTGGGTTGGCCGTGAACTGCCGGGTGGATGGTTCACCTCCTGGCTGCTCCTGTCTGTAGTATTATTGTGAAGTCTTTTGAGAGTCTGCTCTTAGACAGAAAGGACATATACGTCTTATTGCGGCGCATTTACCATAAAATTTACCATAATGGCACAAAAAGGTAAAATAAAATGATGATGTCGATGAGCAGTAGTGTGTGGTGGGCTCCAGAGTGCCAGCATGAGACTTTGGGCCACGCTGTGGTCATATCATCTGGTGCTGCTCATTAGTGTGCAAACAGGACACGAGGGAGAATATAAAGTGAACGTGCGAGGCAGGAGGGTGCAGTTTTAGTTACCGCCAGCACCAGGGAGGCTGGTCTGAGTCAGTGGAGAGAAATGAAAAGTGTTGTGACATATGCTGTTTTTGGATAATTGAAGACCAGACAGGCATTCTGCAGGCTTCTGGAGAACGTGACGAGATCTGAGCGTGCATTATGGGTGAACCAGGACTCAAAAGTGTCAAACGCCTGTTGCATATGCATGCGTGTTGTTACACAAAGCAAACTGACATGATATGAAGACAAGCAGTGTGATCAGTGAACGCTCGCTGGCTGCATATTACAGCTTCGACTCCAAGAATCAATCAGGACTCATTGTGAGGAACGATTGGCGGAATGCTGAGGCGCTCAGTTGAATTCAAATGATTTTTACGATGCTGGGATTTGTGCCGACATCAGGCTGTAATGTAGAACGCCGCTGTAATGAGGTAGCACAGGATAGGGTGGCTATAGATTTGCAGCGTCATGGATAGAAGATGGAGAGAGACGGGCTTAGAGTCGGGGAAGAGCAAGGCATTAATGTCAGCTTGCAAATATAGCTCAGGGGTTGTAGGGCTGGTGGCCACGCGGGAGTGATATGGCAGTGTCAGCCCTCCGCGTGCCAGGCCTGATGGATGAGTTGGAGCCACTCGTCAATCACGAGGACTCCCGGTTCCCCTAATAGATTGGACCTCACATTGGTGGGGGTACCTGCCGTCTGTCACGTCACTGCCTGTCATGCGGCCGTGGAGAAACCCAGTTACCCCGCAGCACCGAGGTCTGGTTTCATATATTTGGTCTAAAGTGGATTTCTCTGTAAGGACGCGTGCACGTCAGCGCGCCCGGAGGCCCGTTATCATGCACACCGCCACTTGCTTGTATTATTTGACACGATAGCAAAGGCCAGAGCAATTAACCCGCTTCTAAATGGCAATTAGACTGTTTCTTAATCCAGATCAGCTGTCGCACTCCACAACAAACAACAGTGTTGAATCTGCTTCAAGGCAGATACCGCAGCTGGCTCAAGGTTCAACAGCACAGAATGAATCCAACCCCGTGCACGTCTGCTTCACTTAATTAAAAACCTTCTCTCTGCAGATCCTGCGACTCTTATGGTTCCATCCTTGAGGACATTTTTGGAAATTGTTTCTCGCATTTCTTTCCCAAGCAACATGTAGTTTTTATTTTTATCCAAGCATTGCACAAAACAAATCACACTGAAACGTCAGATTCTAAGCAGCTTCAGTAATTTAAAAAAAAAAAAAAAGAAGCTTTAACCTAAACTGAACTGGTGGTTT
Source organism: Chatrabus melanurus (assembly GCA_900302635.1). Taxonomy (NCBI): domain Eukaryota; kingdom Metazoa; phylum Chordata; class Actinopteri; order Batrachoidiformes; family Batrachoididae; genus Chatrabus; species Chatrabus melanurus. The sequence continues at coordinate 8,917 of OMMV01188383.1, read as the reverse complement.
TACCTCTGGGAATGTTGGTGTTGATGCCGGTAGAGTGAAAATGGCTTCCTGTCACTATAAAAAGACTTTGAATTTTTGTTCTCGATAATTGGCTGACTGTGTGCGGAGTGTTTACACCAACATATGTGAAGGTGGAATGGAAGGCGCCGTTGCTTAGTGTTATTTTAGTCAAATTAAAACTTCGATTTGGCCTTTCTTGTTGCTTGTTTCACCGATGCAGTAAACTGTGCTGAAAAAGATGAAGTTGTAATTGGAGAGGTATATCCAGTGGATATAGAAAGTCTGCACACCCTTGGGCTTTTACACATTTTAATTTCTGCATTCCGTTTTGGAAGAAAAAAAAGGATTCAGGCTTCTCTATATTAAAATTTCTAAAATTATCCTCTTTAAACTCAAACCGAAAACAAATCTCTACAACATGACATAAATTAAATAGAAATATCAAAGCCAAAATATTAGGTTGCATAAGTAAAGATACCCTTTAGTATAACACAAGTAAATCATGACTTTTACAGCCAGTTTTCTTTAGACAAGTCAGAGGATGAATACATGAACATTTCCAAGTTACTGATATGTCTTGGGCTTCATTCACATCAATTATTAAGAAATACAAACAGTATGGTACTCTATGGTAAATCTGTCTGGAGTAGGCACTTCTCAAAAACTGAGTGACTGCAAGAAGGAAAGTGAGGGAAGCCACCAAGACACCTGTGACAACTCTGAAGGAGTTACATTCTTCTCTTGCTGTAATTGGAGAAACTGGGAATAGTGCAGCTTATGTCTGTTACTTCACCAGTCACAGCATCACAGTGGAGTGGAACAGAGAAGGACTTCCATACAAGGAAACGGATCAGATCGATGCTTGAGTCTCCCATGTGCCTTCTGGCAAACTGTAGCTGAACTTTCAAGTCTTCTTTTTAAGAATATTCTTCTGTCTGCCGCTCCATCATGATTTTCTCCAACTTTTGCTGCAAAATACAAAATTTGCGCTTTTCCCAGTTACTCCAATCGCAGCCAGAGAACAATTTAGCTCATTCAGAGTTGTCACGAGTGTCTTGGTGGCTTCCCTCACTTGTCTCCTTCTTGCAGTCACTCAGTTTTTTTCAGTTTGAGTTTAAAGAGGATAATTTTAGAAATTTTAATATAGAGAAGCCTGAATTCTTTTTTTTCTTTCAAAATGACAAACAGAAATTAAAATGTGTAAAAGACCAAGGGTGTGCAGACTTTCTATGTCCACTGTAGTATGATTTTTGTGGCTTCCAAATTGCCGGGTGACAGAAAAAAGTTTAACCACTAATTTAATGACACTTTAAAGTTGCTAGCATTGTCAGAGGAGGTGAAAACAAGAACCCCCCCCCCACCGAGTGACAGCCTTACATGATTACATGATCATGGAGTACACGCCATCCCAGAAAGTGTTGCTATTGGTACAAAATGATCTTCTCTGGACCAGAATTTGGGAGACTGTAGGCAGTGACTAGATTAAGTGTCGTCATCCCCTCGCTGACATACAGCAATACTCAATATTCTGACTCTGCATGGAAGCACTTTTCTCGCTGTGTGTAATCTCTGGGCTCCGCCCTCAGCACCACGGGAATCTAGTTCTGAAGCAAATAGCAGGTTTGCTCATGTTATGCCCTGGTGCTTCATGATTCTCCTTTTACTAGTTAAAAACCACAGCATGAAACACCAGCAGACCAGTTCTGCATCCCCAACGTGCACACCCGCTTCTGGTGGGAAAAAAGTGACGCGCTGCCAATCACTCGCTAGCTGAAACTCACCAACAAGACACAACACATCTCTGTATTATTCATTTGATTTCATGTTACACTGAAATGGATGGAGAATATTTAGTCCATGGGCTAGATAGGGTTATTCTGCACCCCCCCCCCTGAGATTTAGTCACATAGGTATTCCCAAGAGGGTCCTAAATACAAAACAAAACAAAACATTGAATATTCTGGGATGCACTTCCACTTTTGACTATTTGTTTAAGCTGGTTATATAATAAAATACAGTTTTGCATGTTATACATGATGAAAGTACAAAACATTTTTGCCTGTCAGTAGAAATTGCGTTTGGGTCGTTCATGAAAATTACAGGACATCAAAATAATGTTTGTCAGCGCGAGGTAATGCATTTTGCAGCGTGAAGGCAGCAAGAATGGAATAAAGATTACATATACAGGGTTACCAAATACTTTATACCCAGCTCAACCCTATTTTATGGATTAAATGATTTGAACTAAAATCATTTGTGGTCAATCAAATGGGGGGGGGGGATTTGTCCCCCCCAGGACAAATTTTCATGGATGCCATATTGTTCATTGGTTCCCAATGTTCATTCAGTTCATTGTTCAAGTCAGCAAATCTCAAGATTTGAAGGTCAGTCATGGAAATGGCCACTTTTGACAGTGTAAATGAGGGAATATCTTTTTTCCCTTTCAGATGGTCCCAATGAACAATTTGGTAGCTATAAAAATTTGTCCTGTGGGGGGGCATGGTAAGCCTCACTGGCTTTCGGTCTATACCAGCTTTGAAGGAATTTCGAAAGGAGTTAGTCATTATGCACTCATGTATACATTTTTCAGTTCTTCAGTTAGTGTTGAACAGTGTCTTTCGTGATAATTGGTATTTGAGAATGAAGATCTGTTTGATAAATGAAATAAGAATTTCCTTAATCTGGTCATTACTGTTATAATAAATATTTCAATGAGGAAGTAATTCATATTTATTTCTAATCTTACTCAAGCTCATCTGATAAGTACAGGGGAGTTACTCAGTCCATGGGGAAAAATATCAAAAAGCTTTTTCTTGCGAGAAAAAGACAACTGTATTTACGCAATGTATTACAATAATATTATTGTAATATTAAATATTTTAACAATTTAAGCAAATTAATGTGACTGAAAATACTGGTAAATGAAATAATTTCAGATGTTATACTGAAAATCACACACCGTATTTATTTGTATAAGTGACAATGAAAAACATTTTAATGACTTTTTTTTTTAGATTTATCACATCTAAGAATTTAATTTACTCTACAAGTCTAGGACAAAATAATGAAAAAATATAACATTCAATTCAAACCATGTTTATTTGAATATTTCTTTGCTGACCAAACAATAATGAAGAATGTAAACTCTGTATACGGTCCTATATACAAAAAAAAAGTCTCACCCCTCAGTGGGAAAGATGCATCCATGCTGATCACAGAGGCTCTATTTCCATAAATTTATCCAATAGTCCCTATTATGGCAACCTGTACGAGCACAAATTGTCATTTTGACACATTGGTATCACTATCGCAGTGTAAATCACACTAAATATCATAAAAACTGAGTGACGTTGGTGCTGTCTGCTATTTGCTGTAGTCTGATTTCTGTCGGGAAGAGATATTTTTTTCCACCGGAAGTTTGTAGCGGTGATGTGGCGCACATGAGCATTAAAATGAGGATCTGGGCTATTAAATACACTATAGTTAAGTGGCTAGCAAATACTCTCGTACTTTCATACATTGTACTGAGTGTGAATATGCACAGTAAACCTTTAGTTGCGTAAATGCAAAGCTAACTCACCCACTGTGGTAACAAATGTTTTTCGTGGCACTAATGCCTCTTTCCATGACTGCAAGAGTATGTCTACAGATTCTTAGTAAAATAACAATCCCTTTCTTCATAATTGTGACAATAGCAACCGAAACTGCACAGGAAACTCAACCGCTCAGGAAAGTCATTGTTGTCTGTGTAAGAGTCTACAGACGGACTTTTGTTTTCACAAAAAAATGGGTCCTGATCTATGCCTTGTTGCAACTGCTATTGTAAACCAATTATTCTAGCACTTTATAATGTCATCTGTTGTCAAAAAAATCTGTCGATTAATAGGTGATTGTAAATACATAGATTCATTAAAAAAAACAGTTATGATACACAACAAATATCTTGCTGTTACTGTGAAAGTACCATGAATTCCGTGCAAAATAAATCTGGATACATTTGGATGCATCATCAATAATGCAAGCTGGGGTCATCAGGTGTTTTGGGTTAGTCAGCCTCTCTTCTAGGTGACCTAGCTGGGTGTCAGTCAGACCTTAACTTGCATCCCAACAGCAACCGGCCACAGATCTGCATTGAAAGATAGGGTATTGACCTCCAATTCCACCTTCGAGAACTTTGAAACTTAAAGTCGTGATGCTGCAGAGGAAGCGCTCTCTGAAGAGGTTGGCCACTGGATACGGATGTTTGTTGAGGAGCGGAATGTGAAGTAGGTTTTGGAAATACTGAAGTCAAAGTTGAAATATATGTGGTATATGATAAATATATGTATATATATGGTATTGTTTATACTTTTACTGCATTTTATTTTAACCGTTTTGCAGTTTTCTTACTTGTTTATTGGTTGCTGGTGTTATACATATCTGTTATTGCTCGTATTTTTATTTTTTTAATTGCACTTTAATTTTACTGTTTTTGCATCAATGGAACTTGTTTTTTGGTTGCTAGTTGTATTGTTTAACTTTTTCTCTACCTTGTACTGTTTAGCTTAATTGTTGCAATTTTATCGTTATGGTGGCCAGAGTGGGCGGCCACCCAACCGAGCCGGGTCTGCCATTATTGGACCCTGCTCTTGTGAAGCGCCTTGGGGCGACTGGTGTTGTGATTTGGCGCTATACCAATAAAGATGAATTGAATTGAAAGTTGTCTAAACAGTGGGTTGTACCATTTCTACGTTTTAAAGTGCCCAACTGGATGTGTGCAGACAAATATCCAATATTAATCATTTCCCTCCCAAGTCATCTTTACTTGCACTCACGGTGCCATTCCTTATTGAACGTAGCCTCTTGCTACCAGATCCTACTTAGTCTGCACGTTTGGCTCGGCTCTGTTTATCCCCACCCTTCCCTGGGTTTGTTTCCATATGTGTCAGGGAAGGGTGATTGATGGGGAGAACCGTGCACATTCCAGGCATCCCCTCCCCTTAGAGACCAGGGGGAAAACAGGTTTTTCCTCCGCAACCATCACAGTTGCACTGATGCTGATATCCAAGTCCCATTTAGTTGTCCTGGGTGCTGCTAGGGAGTTTAGTGTGGGCGTTGTTACAGAGGCAAGTAAAGAGGACCTGGGAGGAAGAGACATTGCAAACTAAATTTTCACTGGGAGATAAAGGATTAAGCTTTGAAATATCGAAGCTGTATTTACTGCTACTTTGTGAAAACTGCAAAATTCCATATAATATTTAAATCAAATATGGAAATGCATCTAGGGTTTGAACAGAAGCACTTGCAGTCTTTGATCCTCTGAGACATCAAGAAACTATTTTTATTGGGAATGTTTCATTTTCCAACTATGTTGCCATGCTTTTGTCTATCCTTTCCAGGAACATCAATGATTTTTTTGAAAAGATTTTTTTAAAAACCACATGAATCGGTGCTCATTCTGATCTTCATAATAGCTGGTTTACGGCTCCTCTCTTGAGTACTTTTCCCCTCATTCTCTGCACCTTCCTTTTTGTTTCCAAAGAGGCATTAGAGCTTACACCCCTCTGTGCGTAAAACTTGGTGATAGCCCCTCAGGAAATCTTTATTTTAACAGCGGTGAACAACGTCTGCCCGGTGGGTAAATTCCACACACGCACTGAAGAAACAGCAGCAGTGTGAGGCCGTATTTATTGATGCGGTTGTGTATTTTTGAAGCTTTTGTTGCTTTACTGTGTCAGTACATTTCATATAACCACTCCTGCCAAAATTCAAATTAAAACAATATAGCGTGTGCTTTGAAGGAATTAAGTGAAACTGCTTAGAAGTCTGAGCCAGTATTGTTAGCGTATGATGTGTGTGTGTTTTGAATTATTCAGCAGCAGCTGCCTCCCTGCAGATGTTGACAATTTGGACGCTTTTGGAAAATATGTAATTAATAATTACCTCTGCCAAGTAGGCAATGCTTTCAGCCACAATTATTTGTTTGCCTGACTTTTAGCAGGACCTCTCAAAAACGCTCAAAACAGATTTCAGTGAAATCTGCTGGAGAGATAAGCCTGGGGTCGAGGAAGAATTAAGTATATTACGAGCAGCGACCTTACGTGCACCCTAGCTTGGTTGAGGCGCAGTCACACAGTTGGTGAACGTAGGGCATAGTCGAGAAAATTGGGCAGATGTCAGCAAAAATCACATTACCGGAGTTTGGTAGCGAACCTCTAACGCAGCACGGCGTTCCACAATGTGGTGCTCACGGAGGTGGGTGTTAGCCAGGGCGCCATTAGAACAAGCGGGACTTTTGCCAACATGGCGACATGTGAGAGAGGGGTTTGACACACCACTGTCCAGTGATGCTAAGCAGGCGGGGTGAAGCAGCACCCAAATGTTAGCCGGCGTAGACGATCGCATCGGTAACTTTGGCTACCGGATGCTAAGGAAGGCTACCTTGGGTCGTAGCGGAGATTAACTTTCTCTACCGGTCTGCAACGTAGCCACAGGTACGTCGGCAATCGGCGAAATATTTTCAACATGTTGAAAATTTTGGACGCAGTCGCCGTTCATCAGCGAACACCGGCGAAGGCCAGCAGAGGCTACCGGAGGCTAGCGATCACCGACGAATGCAAATACGTTCGTCTACGTTGGCCCAAACGGCTCGGTGTGACCGCGCCTTTACCAACCAATAACTGCAGCTATATAGCTGCGTGCACGTCTGTTTTCATTTGCACAGACTACAGTCAGTGCACACATTTAATGAGTACGTATAAAACAAATGACTGGTTAGTAAGATAACTTGACACGAGCTGTGGCTCAGTGATTGAAACATGCTGCTCTGTGAAGCCAAAAGAACTTGTTGCCAACACTTGAAAGGGGAAGTATTTCTTTTATCTGGATTTATTATCATTGAACGCACATCGGACTTAATGAGAGTCATTTTAAATCTCAGGGACGTGGAGAAATAAGTGTGATGTTTGAATCTACTTACCATTTCATTACAGCATACTGTATGTGTATATTCTGAAGCTTTTTCATTTTCCGCCCCTCTTCTTCCACCTCATTCAGTGGGGAAACGATGGAAACGCTCTTTAAAAGCCTTTCTAACTCTGTCGAGTTCATACTAGATTACATGGGATTGACCACATTAAGAAGACTGAGATGAACGGATAACTTTGAACAGTGCGCTTCATCATAATAGAAGCTTTTCTGTGACGTGAAAGAGCACGCGGCTTAACCTTTCACAGAGGATCATAATGGAGAGCAACACAAAATGAAGTGACCCCCGTCCCAAAGGAGCCAGAGGAACGCTGACAGAGACTTCAGGGTAAAGTCAACGTCAAAAAGCAAACAAAAAACACGTCAAATGTTCTATCGGAAAGGGGGTATTGTTGTCACAATGTCTGTCCGTCCGGCCGTCCGGCATTAACAACTAGAACTCACTAATTTTTCGCTCATCCTGGGCCAAAGGCCAGATGAGCTCTTGCCGTCATGAGGTGGCCATCGTCCGTCTGTCCACAAGTCAGAAAAGTTGTATCTCCTCGCTCAATTTTTCAACAGATTTCAGTTCTGATTGTTTTGTTTGGAAGAACTAATGACTGTGCACAAAACTTGGTCGTTATTTTGTGAAAATTCCACAAACAGGTTTGTAATTAAGCTGATTTAAAGACTTTTTGATGCCTGTCGCCAGGATGAGCTATTACGTCATTGACGTTCTGGTTTTTCAAGGTCCCATTGGCCTAGCTTTATGAAAGTTGGCAGGTGAATACTTACTTCTACCCTGAACTGAGTTTGACATTTGTAAAAAAAAAAAAAAAAAAAAAAAAAATGTAAAATTTTCCTGGATTTCTGGATCTAGACTTCTGGACTCAGTCTCTGAAGCCTGTTTGCTGTATAGTGCAAAGTCACTCACTTATTTTCAGGTTCTCATTGGCCTAGCTTTATGAAACTTGGCAGGTGAATACTTCTAGGTGTATCCTGAACTGAGTTTGACTTTTGTGAAATTTTTTTTTTAAATTTCCCCAGATTTCTGGATCCAGACTTAGTCTCTGAAGCCTGTTTCCAGTATAACATAAAATCACACATTTACTTTCAGGTTGCCATTGGTCTAGTCTAGAACAAAGGAGGCGGGGGATGTTCCCATCTCCTGATGGGTTCTTGTTGACTAATATAATGACGCAGGTAGCAAAAATCACCTTTGATTCAAATTTTTTGCCTTTTCTAATACCTTTGCCAATGTGACCTGGATAATCCAGGGTATCCTGGATTTGCCAGGGTAATAATGACCAATCATCATTACATCTAAATGTGACAGGAGGGAAATCAGAATTCTTACATCTTTGTAACATCATAAAGCAATAATATTTTCCCCCCAGAAAGAGGGGGGGAAATTGTACAATTTTGCGCTAGATCTGGATCACCAGATCAACACTTTTCTCTGACCCACAGACCAACACAACACAACTACTCAAAATTCCTCCACAAACAGACGGGGCTGATCAGATGATCTCTGTCCTCATTCGTTAGTTGACAAAGGTCTGTGGAGCCAGAGCCTTGGCACCCTGTTATCATTTGTTTGTACTTCAATGCAACCACCACAGGAGGGAGCTGTGGAGTAAGGAATCAGTGAAATAAAGTTCTAGCCAAAAAGCCAATACAGATCTCTGCAGTCGGCACCAGACAGTGATGATGGCACACAGAAATCAATTTGCAGCTTAAGTCAGCGCAGTGGTTTGAAAACCCTGGGGCGGGGCCCCCCGCCTATGTGGCACAGAGCAGTTGCAGGGTTGGGTCTGTGGAATCCTGTCAAGACTCAGACGAATGAGCTTTAATCTAGCAAGAAGGGACTTCCTGTGTAAAGTACGAGTTTTGGGGGTTTGATTGAGTTTGATTGTCGTTTCAGTATCATCGTATATATAATGCTCTTTTTGATTCTGTTTTCTGAAACATT
>OMMV01188382.1:3410-17137 GCA_900302635.1 Chatrabus melanurus | reverse complement strand
TTTTTTTTTTTTTTTTTTTTTTGACCACTGGTTTGATCAGATTCCACATCGGGGCCAAAGGACAACAGCACTTTATCCTCTGCCAGACCAACAGACTGTTGAAAGTGTGTTTGTTTTCTCCATCAGCAGCTGCTAAACGTGAGATCCGTATTATCCACGTCAGGAGGACGTTTTTCTGTTTGAAGGAACTCGCAGGGAACAAATGAATCTGACAGGAAGCGGCTTGAACAAACGGGGGGCTGATACCTTTTATTTTGTGTGTAAAAACATAAGATGTGAAGTTGGTTTTATGTTAATTTAATGATCTTAAAATATGTGTTAAAAGCTACAGAAACATAAGTGGAAAAACCTGATAATTATGAACTGATATACAGGAATATAAGCCTCATAGTAAATCACTTATAAAAGAAACAGACATTAAGTCAGAATGTAAACTTTTAAATATGGAATTATGAAAATTTGAATGTTTTGGTCAAAATTATACGATTAAATTAAAATTGAGGTAAAAAGTCTAAAATTGGACTTTAAGTTAATATATCAATGTTAGCATAAATTTTTGTATGTTGTATAAGCTGTGGTTTTTTAAAGTTTTGAGATACTAAATCAAAATTATGAGATAAAGTCAAAATAATAAAATAAAGTAAAAATTTTAAGATTAAGTAAATTTTTTATTAAAATGTTAACATTTTGGCTTTTTAAGTCATATATGACATGACTTTATAAGTTCTGAAGTCAAAAAAAATGAAATAAGTCAACATTTAAATAAGTCAAAATGATAAAATAAAGTCAAAATAATTAAAATAAAGTTAAAATGTTAACATTAAGTCAAAATTATTCAGCAAAACTTTAACTTTCTGGCTTCTTAAGTCAATGACATAACTCTCTAAGTTCTGAAATATGCCAAAATATCAAGTCAAAATTTCAAAGTTTTTTTATGAGATACAAAATCAAACTATCAACTTTCAAATTCAAAGTTCTTAAATTAAAAAATGAACACGAAGACTTTGAGTCATAATTTTGCCTTTTAGGGCCCCATCTTGTGCTCGGTGTACAGTGCATGGCACAAATGCATTTGGGGCGTGTCCAACTTTTTTGTTATTTGCATGGGATTTAATCGGAGTGAAAAATTGGGCGTTGGATGCATAGAGGTTGTATTTATTCTCTTAGTTAATCATGGGTGTGTTTTGGGCGTAACATTAGTTAAACCCGTCAGAGGGCGTCACCCGTCATCCCCGTTATAAGCAGATTCAATTCAAGTGAGAGGGTTTCCGGCAAGTTAACAGAACTGTGCCAACAGCGTGCCAGCAAGAGATCAGCCACCAAAGCTCCCTGAGGTGAAGCCATAAGGTAAAGTTTTTTTTTTTTTCCATGAATGGTTACTCGTATTTTCATTGGCCCCTGGCCACAAAAAGTTACTCTGTGGCCACCAAATATCCCATGTAGGTGGTCACCATGCTGCAAGCCTTCACAGATGCAGCGTTGCGTAACATTTACACAAATGTTCCACAAACACCCCAATCCCTCACGGCTGTTCGTCTAAAATGCTACCAAAACGGCTAACGGTACGGTAACGTTACTGTTAGCAAACAGTTGTGTGTGAGTACTGTACTCGTCGCCGCTGAGCTCGTAACGACCACGATGTCAGCGCTGTTCAAGTATGGGTTTACCAAGCTTAGTAAAACTGCACAACTTGTGTGTCGTGGCTGGAATATGACACATCTGAAGACAAAATGTTCTGCAGTGTGCCGGCAGTTTTCTCAACTTGCCGCGAAGTCGACCTTTTTTTTTTTTTTTTTAAATCAAAAACTATGCCTTAAGAAAACGCATCAGAATTAATTGGAAAAGTCGCGAATACTTACGATGCATAGCTGCACTCTTAAAAATGATACAAGTTCATTATTTATCAAAGTTTCACAGTGAAAGAAAGATTCTGTGTAAAATTGCCTTTTCTGAATTGTTGTTAAATAGGTTTACTTTCGGGCCACCAAAAATGTACTCTGGCCACCAAATGTCAGGGTTTGGTGGCCCGTGGGGCCAGTGCTTAAAGTGCCTGTAAAGTGAAATCCAATATGTGTTTTGAAATTGTCAAACCACAGAAAAACATTTTATGAACCACCTAGCTGAATTTTAATGACTTAAAAATATCGCAAAGTAGATAAAATAAGGTTTCAAAAATCGTGTAAAAAAAAAAATATAAAAAAAATTAGCAGTTTTCCCTCTCTGTCTCTGCTGTCTGATAGTGGGGGCGTGTTTGGCTCAAGACACTGAAACCACGCCCCAATCGCGTGGGGAGGGGGAAGGTGTGAACATATGTAGTCAGCTAGACGGGGGAAAAATGTTCTGTAGTCGACAACAATACACCATTTGAAAAGAAACTAAAGAAATAAAAACAAACAGTGGGATTTGTACAAACGTTGTCAAACAAGACTCAAAGTTTGAGCGGGATGACAAAAGATAATTTTTTTTCTTCTTCTGCTTGTTTAAATGCGGTTGGCAACCAGCGTAAAAGGTGCATTACCGCCACCTAGTGCTCCGGAGCAGAGATTCACATCAGCTCTAGCTTTATATAGGCGGATACTAATGCCTCCGCAAGTGAACCCGTGGTGCGTCATACGGTTCGCTTTAAGCCACCGCCCACCAACAATCTGTGGTGAAATAGAAATCCAGTCAGACTCCAAATAAAAAAACACATTTTATCATGTGATCAGTGAAGCATTTCTAACATGTTTGATGTGTTTTGAAGCAAATCTCTGAAGTTGCTTTACAGGCACTTTAAGAACATTAGTGACGATCTGTGGTTGTGTTGTGAGCTGCTTTGTGCCGGGTGGAAGATGAGACCCTTAAAGTCTGAATTATGAGATGGAAAGTCAAAATTTCACATTTTTAAGTCATTCTTATGAAAAGTCAAAATTATTCAATAAAAGGGCCAAATTTTGACTTTGTGCATCTTGAGATATGGCTGGAGGTAAATTATGACTCAGTAAATCAATTATGAATTAAAAACAAAAGATCTACATTTTTTTTTTAGTTCATCAGCTTTTTAAAAAAAAAAGAAGGAAAAAAAAGTGAAATTTTATTTTTTTTAAGTTAGAGTGAAATTTATAAAATCTCCTTTTTCCGCTGACCAGCCCCTTCCCTGACCGACAGTTTTCCATAGAACGGTGCGTAAAAATAGTCGTTTTAAATGTGTATTTGTATAAATAAGGCGCGGCTCCACGCGGCTGACGAACTTTACACTTGATTTTCTAACTGAGTCTATTCAAGACGTCAACAAGCACTTTTGTCGCTCAAATCCATTGTCTTAACGTGGTGAACATGAAGCCTCTTGATATAGTATATAAATATATATATATAGCGTATATATTTTCTGTAATGAATAGCTTGCTCTGAATCATGAAAATTAGCACTTTGGGGGCTAAAACCTTTGTTTGTAATTTTCCATATTTTCTTAATGATTACAAAGGGGGTTGTTGAATAACACAATCATAACATGAGTGCCATGATTAAACTGCCATGGTGAAATATGCTCCACATAAATGAAAATCAGCTCATTCACGAGGGAAGGGTTTTGGTTTTTGTTGGGGGTTTTTTTTGTTGCATTTTTTGTGGTTTATCGTTAAAATATTATTTTCATTCTTCCTTTAACAATGTGGTGTTTAACAGGTGATATTGTTTTATTGATTAAAGGTTTAATTCCACATATAGATGAGGATATTCTGTTTAAAAGCATTATTTTAGTGAGATTTAAAAATAAATAAAAATAAAGATGTATATCTTAATGTTTGTTTCCTCCACATGTTTTTTTTTTTTTTTTTCTTTTTTCTCACATCTCTGAGGTGGGCGTGCGCTACTATCCCTCGCCGCAGCGTGGAAAAGGCGGATATTAGAATAAAATCTATCCATCCATTCAGGTCGTATAAGACGAGCCACAACATAAACTGCAGCACAGAATTATTTGAAATTTGGCTGATTTTTTTATTTTTTTATTTTTTTTTACATTTTGGAAACTGATGGAGTCACAGGGTGCCAACTGGGTGCTCAACCAGCTGCCCATGTGGCACACTTCCTTGTGCATGATCCAGTATGCAGGTACCTCAGTGCTGCGGAGCCTCAGCAACTGGACGAGACCAGCGGGACGCCCACGTCCCACCTGGCTGCACTGTACAGGTGGTTATTTTTAGGAGGAGGTGGGATGGACCAGTGGCCTCCTTGGATGGTCGCCAGCGGAGCTCGAAGTGGTTCCGTTGGATGGTGGATGCAGCAGCGGGCAGGACCGGCGCTCGCTGCCAGTCCTTACCTGCCCTGACTTTTGCGTTGTTGGTAAAGATGGACAGTCACGCCGTAATGTGACGACCATAATCATCGTGAACGACCTTCACAGTTAATCCTGTCTTCTTCTGCAGGTAGTCGGGCGCCATCGCCAAACAACTGTTCAGTTTGTGATGAAAGCTGGAAATTTCTACCACAGTTAGAACAAACCATAAGGTTTATTTTCAGATGGGGAAGAAAGTTGGATTTGACCTGAGGACCAAAAATTGGAGCAACTTTAACTTTCAACATTATTATTCCTTCCTGTACTTTTTAGCCAATCCTTGTGTATGTGGTCCTACAGTGCCATGTGCTCACCAGCAGGTGGCACTGTTGCACCACAAAAAAAAGAGGCAAAGTTCCTGTTGCATTGTGGGAAGATCAGACTGCCTGAAATCCCTCTCATATGTGAGCAGAAGGTCTGCAGAGGCTGTCCACTGATTGCACACAGTGCCTTAGAATTTCATGCGGAGGTTGTTAGGACCCACCTGGATTCGTTGTAAAAGTTTTCATTAATTAAGCTTCGAGTCGGCCTGACTGTGAGCTCTGTCACAGATAATTTCTGCTCCGCTTTGAAAGTATAATGCCAAATCCATTCAAGCAGACAAAAGTCGAGTTGGTTTTCGGCGGATAATTAGCAGGAATCCTTTAAAGTTGTAGGATGCGGTGTGAGAATTGTTGCTTTGTTAGAAATGATTAAAGAAGTCGTCCCCGGGCCCAAAACAGCCTCCCATTCACAGCCGAGTGAAAGACCTGGTTTGTGGTAAAAACCATTAGGAGAGGCCGCGGACTCCGAGCGGTGTCTCCTGGCAGCTCGGCGTTGCTCCTGGAGCAGCGAGCCATTGTTTATTCATCGGCGCATTGGCATTCAAAGCGCATTCTCACTGTTCTCTCTCATAACCAACAAGTTGCAATTTTTATGCATGCGAAGGTTGAAGGCAAATTATTTATGGGAGACTGGACCTGAGGAAAAAGAAGGGCCTCCAGCAAAATGGTTACGTTGAGAGCAATCCTCCTCTATAGGCTATTGAATTTGCAGGATCACAGTGAGATATGCATGTATTATTCAGCATTTCAGAGAGGGAGAGAGAATTGTTGCCTTGCAAGACAGCCATCTGCCTTTAGGACATTGTGATGCATTTGAGACATGCTCCCTTTCAGGATCAGGTTAAAGTCTTATTTTTCAGCAGGGGGAAAATGAAATGACTGAAAAAGGGGCTCCTCCCCCTCCTCCTCCTCCTCCTCAGATAGGCTGTGCAGCTTCAAAGTAAGAAATGGCACACTTGGGAAGAAATTGCTTGTGTTGATATGTCTGAATTGGAAGAAAATGTAGCGTGAGCAGAGTTCAGCCGTGAGGGGAAGGACCTTTCACCTGTCTGAGAAATTATTCAGGAACATCTGGTGTCGTCCAGATGCAGCGGCGGCGCAAAAGAGCAGCAGGTGCAAAGTGAAAAGACTGTCAGCTGATCCGCAGGATAATCATTGCCCTCTCGAGAAAATGAATCTTTGCAGCTAATAATGTGTATCGTGCAATATTTACCTTTAGGAGAGCCATTTAAAAGCCGTAATGGCTCTGAATACAGTTTGTAGCATTTTAATGCGTCCGCACAAAACAATTTCACTTGTTCATTACAGTTTAATGTTCCATTACCAAACATTATTGGAAGTTTATGGATGTAGGGGAGACTGGGGATGGTTGTAACGGCACATGTTCCACCAATTAGGGCAATAATATATTTGCTACAGCCGCTATTGTAAAAACAGTCGCTGCTATAATATTGCAATAGTGGGCGTGAATGCATACGACTATTGTAATAATTATTAGAAGTGTGGTTAAATTTCCGGTGCAATTTTGACCGCTATTGCAATAATTACTACAATATTAATATTGCAAAAATTATTGCAATAGTGGTTAAGTTTCCCGTGCATTTGCAACGATTGCAGTTTCAGTAGTAGTTATACTCTCAACAAAAATAGAAAGGCAGCACCTTTGTTTTCACTCTCAATTTTTCATGAGTCGGAACTAAAAGATCTAAGATTTCTTCTATGCACACAAAAGGTTTGTTTCCCTGAAAGTTTGTTCACAAATTTGTTAAAAATCCATGTGCCAAGATGATCCAGCCACCTGGCAGGTGTGACATATCAGGATGCCGATTAAACGGCATGATTATTGCACAGGTGTGCCGCGGACGGATCGCACTAAAAGCCCACTGTAAAAATGTGCAGTTGATCTTGGAAATAAAGATCTTAGGTGAAAAAGCCGGATGTGTGGTCCTTGTCTGGCATGGTTACACGTGGTCTGCAGTTGTGGGAGTGGTTAGAAATGACGTCGGAGGCGGTTTATGGTAGTGAAATGAACATTCAGTTCACAGGCAACAGCTGCAGTGGACATTCCTGCCGTCCCTCAAAGCTTTCTGTGCCTTTGTGTTGTGTGATAAAACCACACAATTTAGAGTGAGCTTTTACTCTGACCAGTCCAAGTCCCATCTGTGCAATAATCATGCTGTTTAATCAGCATCTCGATGTGTCACACCTGCCAGGTGCATGGATTATCTTGGCAAAGATGAAGTGCTCAATAACATGGATTTGAAACAAACTTGTGAACAAAATTTTAAAGAAATGAGGCTTTTGTGTGCATAGAAGAAATCTTAGATATTTTACTTCAATTCATGAATAATGGGAATGAAAACAAAAGTTGCATTTATATTTTTGAATATAATTACAATAGTGGTAAATACAAATGACCACTATTGTAATAATTGACAGTTGCCATAATTACAGTAGTGGTAGTTTGGGGCAGCACGGTGGCCTAGCGGTTAGTGCGACCACCTTCAGTGCGGAAGGTTCCCGGTTCAAGGCCACCCCTCCCCGTTCTCCGTGTAATGTGGAGTAGCGTCAGGAAGGGCATCCGACGTAAAACTTGTGCCAAATCTACATGCAGATCCATGCGGGATCTGCTGTTGAGTTGAAATCGTGAGAAACCGAAAGTAGATTATTATTACAATAGTGGTAGTTTGGGGGCGCTCGTGGCTGAGGGGTTAAAGCGCATACCACATGCCGCAGAATGCGGTTTGCAGCGTCCCCAGGTTCGAATCCCGACTTGGGTGACATTTGCTGCATGTCTTTCCCCTTCCTTGATTCCCTGTTTCCTGTGTCTCTACAATAAAGGCTGAAAAATGCCCAAAAAATAGTGGTAGTTTGGTAATATAATAGTGATAATTAATGACAATAGTTATAATTGTTACTATTGTCATAATTATTACAGTAGTGCTTGAGTTTCCCGTGCAATTTCACCTGCTGTTATAATTATTAGGAAAGTAATTATGTAAGAATCTGTAGACTGACTCTTCTATTCATAGAAAGAAACATTAGTTAAATTACTATAGTTATTACAATAATTACATTTATATTACATGTGTGTGTGTGTGTGTGTGTGTGTGAGAATGTGTAAAGCGCTTTGAGCATCTGCAGCAGATGTGAAAGCGCTTTAGAAATGCAAACCATTTATTAGTATTTATTATAATCGTGGTTTGGTTCACTGTTCAACAGTTGTTGCAACATATTTCACAGTCGTGATCCGTGTTTCGCACAGGACTGTCTTGTTGACCTGGTGCATGTCTGTTTTTTTTTTTTTTTTCCTAATTTATTCAGCGCACTTCCTCTCAGGATTTAATTAACAAAGAGGTCGTCATTCTTCTTTGCTAATTAAATCACTCTCTTTTATTGCGCCTTGTGACGTGATATCTATTTCGGGTAGGCAGTGGCGGCTCCAGAGGTTCTTGGTCTCAGATTAAAAATGCCTCTGACGAAGAACGTGGTTGGACTGGTGTCCACATCCTTCTGGTTTTTCCCACATAGTTGGGGAAAATCTGACACGTCGCCTACATGATGTCTCAGATCTGCGCCTGGGGTGTTTGACGGGTTACGGCTGTTTAAAAAGCTCCGACCGCCGATCGTTCTGCTCAGTGCGGAGGAGGGAAGCTTTGTTTACGTTCTGAAAGTGGCGCTGGTATGCCATCTAGTGGCAGAAAAAAAACCTTTAAACTTTCAGCTGAAAATTATTTTTTATTTTTTTGTGCTTCTTTTCTTTTTGAGTACAGCCTCCTATTGTAAATCTCGTCACTTCACCACACAGTCTTCTCTGATTACTCTGTCAATTCTGAAATATATTCAGTACAATATGGTCCCAGTGGATTATCGGGAGATTAAAAATGATCTCTAATTGGCATTCGAACATTTACTTAGTAACATGCAAATGTGTGAAATTCTCAATAAATTTGAGTTTATTCTGATGCAAATTTTAAAATGGGCCTAACATTTGTCATCAGTATAGATTAAATAAACTAGGCAATTGGTACCCGTGAGCAGTAAGTTTTAAGGGCGGCACATTTAGAAAAGTGTGGATATTGAAAGCGTGGACCTTGACTAATGGAAATATTGGTGATTGGGGCGGAGAGACCATCCAAAATGTATGTGTGCATGGGTGGAGGTTGGAGGGTCAGTAATTTGTGGAGAAATGTGTGCCTGTGAGTTTTTGCCATTTTTGCATTCATATAGGGAGGGGGTAGAAAATTTGTTTTTTTTTAAATCTTTTTGGCATGTTTACTTTAAGGACCGCTCCATTGATCCAAGGTGAACTGAAGGAGTTTGGTCTCATAAATATCATCAATATGTATGCGATAGCTTCATGTTGGAGAAATCAGTTGTCAAATCAAATCACAATGGAAATATCAAAGGTTGTAACAGTGTGTACAGTGGTAGTGTCCGTACTTCACCTTTCTGAAGGGAACAAGAAGAGCTACAAAGGAATGTCACTTTTTCAGGGTTATAGAAATGCATCAAGGGCGAAAGTTACCTGAAATCTTTAGGAGAGGATTTCTGGGTAAACGACATTGTCAGTGTAGGCATCATCCTTTTTCTGGGAATTTTCCATTTAAAATTAAAATTCAAATGTTTTTCTTTCATACCAAGTTTCGTTGAAATTGGCTCAAGGACCTTGGACATACGGAAGTTTGACGTTTGACCCCACTGACATTAACCTTTGCCGAAACAAACTCTCCAAGGGCAATTCAGGGGTCAACCTACATCCACATACCAAGTTTCATTGAAATCGGCCCAAGGACCTGGGAGGAGTAGGGGAACAAACAAACAAACAAACGCTGCTCAAATTATAGTATGATGATTAAACTTTTTGTATCTGACATTAATTTTGGGAATGTGTGATGTGAAACACTTTAACCCTAATCAGTACGCCTGGGCTCCAAGCGAACCCCAGCGGTATATTTATAAAAAAATAAAAAATTATTCTGAACCGTTCTACTTATTTAGCTGAAAAATTATGTGATTGTCACCAATATAGTTGTCTTCAGTTTCACAAATTTTGATCCAGTTTGATTAAATACTGTGGGCTCCATAACAATTTTTCTTATGGGGTCCGCTTGGACCCCACTTGGATATAATGATGTCTGTTCAGATTCCATAGCAACGTTTTGAGCTTTGTGTCAATTTTTCACAACTACTGTGCTGTCAGAGCAGTTTTTATTCAGGATTTTTGAATCGGAGCGACTGCAGCGAGTAGGAGTAGGTATTGAATTTTTGTATTGAGGAGTTGTTTGAAAAAGAGAAAATAATTCTCAAAATTCGTTCAAAATGAAATGTGGTTTGTCAGCCAGATAAAATAATCTGCTTTCGGCTTCTCTCAATTTCAACTCAGGGTCGCCACAGCAGATTTCACATGGACCTGCATGTAGATTTGGCACAAGTTTTATGCCGGATGCCCTTCCTGACGCAACTCCACATTACATGGAGAATGGGCAGGGGTGGCCTTGAACTGGGAACCTTCTGCACTGCAGGTGGTCACACTAACCGCTAGGCCACCGTGCTGCCCAGCTAGAATTTTATTTAAATTAGCTGCAAAGTGACCCGATCTAGTTATATTACAGATATCTGCAAGAACGGCCTAAATTAAAAAAAAAACAAAACTTAACAGTATTAAAAAAAACAAGAAGTACCAGTGGGGTCGGCACGGACCCCAGGTGTACAGAGTAGCAAGTTTCACGACGTGCACTGATGAGGGTTAAAATAAGTGCCCTTTACAGTCGACCAGCAGGTATTTTGTGACCAAATTTGAAAACTGTGGTCAAAACAAGCTGCAGCGGTGGCCAGAAATCCACATTGGAAATCAAAGAAACTGGCAACACAAGCTCGTTTTCGAGCTACATGTAACTTCAACCACACCTGCTCCTAATTTCCATCATGCATGTGATGAGATTATTCCCTGCAGCAAGTCCAGACATGTCCTGCAGGTGGCAGAAAAGTTGCATGCGAGTTCAACCACACCTGCTCCTAATTTCCACCATGCATTCACTAACCATCCAGCAGGTGGCGGTGTTCAGCAGGTGGCAGACAGGTCTATGGAATACTACATAAGCAACGCAATCTTGCGTTTTGGATTGATCAGGTGCATCCAAGTTAATTGTCTATTCGGTTCATGATTATTTGCCCTTTTAATTTGGCGAGTTACAGGGTACGTGCCTAGGACACGCCCCCCGACACTGATGTAAAATTCATACAATTTATTGTATAATCTATTTAAAAATATAGATTTACCGTCATTTCCTTCAGAAGATCCAAATCCTGCTTGAGCTCATTTAAATATGGATTCATTTTCCCCCCTGCAGAATGTTTTTTTTTTTTAAAGTATTGTTTTGTTTTTTTTGTGCAGTGGCCTGAAAATTGTTCCTTAAAATAGATGTTTTATGGAGCACATAAATCAGTACCTTATTACAAACTAAAGCATTGTGTCGTGGTCGTTAGTAAATCTGATGAGTGCCACGTTGTCCTCGGCGCTGACAGCTGGAAGACGAGTTTCACAGGAGCCAAACGAGAAGATGAGGGTTTCTACTTTTAGCTGCGATCTTGTCATCTTTTCAGCGCCTCGCTGATTATGCTGTTAGCGGAGACGCGGCGTAATCACCTGTGTATTTCAAATTCCCACCAATAGGCTCTTGTGAAAACGTACCGTTGCCCTTGATAAGAGAAAGGCCTCGAGATCATCTGCGGGTCACGGAATGACTCGGTTGCCATGACAATGGCTTCTAATTTAATTAGAAGGACTTGGAGAATCTTTTAGATAACCAATTAGACCTTGGTTCTGGGCAGGATTATGCACTTTATTCAAGGGCATCCATGGTTTTTCCAGCTGGAAAGCATGCGAGAGCAGTGGGCTGGAGTAGAGCAGACGCACAATGCCTCGTGATTGAATAAGTGATTAGACCTCTGGTTTACACAAAGACTCCTCGCTTGCAGTAATGACTTGCGTATTAGCCCTCACTTTTCTAATTTGACATTCACATGCATATCAAAGCGAGTAAGCATGCAGAAGGCCGAACGCCGGCCCCATACGACCGCACCGCTCAGTTTGTTACAAATAATGCTCTTGACCTTTCACTGATGAATAATAGCCGGAGAAACGGAATGCAATTATCCAAGGCTTTATTTCCAGCCAGTGGGCGGCACGGCGGTTTAGAGGTTAGGACTGTTGCCTTACGGCGAGAAGGTCCCGGGTTCACTTCCGACCTGGTCGTTTGCGTGTTCTCCCCGTGTTTGCGTGAGTTCCCTCCGGGTGACCTGCCCAGGGTGAACTCCGCCTCTCGCCCAATGACTGCTGGGATAGGCTCCGACCCCCCCCAGTGACACTTAACTGGAATAAGCAGGTTTAGAAAACACATGATGGATTACAGTCGGTAACTACTAGTTGAATGGGCTTGAGCCACATGAAGCCGGTTGGGGCGTTTACTCGTGTGATGCGTCTGTTTTGTGGACGCGGCTCGATTGTGCCGAAAACAATTTCACAACATTCCCGACCGTAAAGCTTTGCTAATGAGTTAAATATGAACAAACATTTCAACAGGTTCCGATCGGCAGGGGAGAGAGTGGATTTTAGCCGTAAAATTGTTTGTGCGTTCGGCCCCCCGCGTGGATCCCCGGACATTTATTCTGCCCGTCTAATGAAGGCGTAAACATGCTGCCTGTTAGCAGCATCGTGGAAATGCAGGTTCGGCCCTCGACGCAGCCTGAGGTATTAATTTATGTTTGGTCAGCGGCCATCCAGCTATACAGGTGAAATACTAAAAACCCACAGCTTTATTTGAGGAGAGACTGCAGACGTCTCGAAGACCTGAAGCCTGAACCTCGCGCTAAACAGACGTTTGGCCTCTTTTTAGTCTGAGCGGGATTATTCAACAAACTAATGAACTGATTTTTATGGAGCACGATGGAAATATTCTGTTTCTAGTAACTCTGTGTTTCCAGCTGAGGCTGGTAAAGGATTACGGTACAGACCTCCTCACGTCTACGGTCGTTATCTGGTGTCAAGTCAACAAAACAAACAAACAAACAAAAACGCGGTGAGCAGAAAGTTTTTGACTTGCTGACAGTCCCCTAAGTTTTGGCGATCTTAGGAAAGTTATATGACTGAGAGATCTCACAAAATGTGGCACAAAGCGGAACTCTAAGGATTTTGAACCAATACGCCATAGTGTCACGCCACATTGTATTATGGGTAATGAATGACAAACCACCGAAGAGTAAAGAAGTGTCACTTCTGCCTTTGTTGTACATTGTTCAATAAAGTAAAAAAACAAAAAAAAAACAAATACAGGTTTGGCGAATGGTAACCAAGTAAACAAAGGCAAAACTGATGTCGTTTACTTGTTTACCAGTATCTATGTTCCCCGGTACCGATGTATACAAGATTTGTTCAGAATAAAAGTAGAAGCGATGCATTTGTCACACGTGCATTTTTTTTTTTTTTTGAGTTGCTTAAATTGGGATAAGTTCCCACGATCACGTCAATACCTTAATTTGGGGTTCAAAATAAAGGTTTGAAAAATATCTACAATTCATTCAAATTATTGTGGTGCACAAATAAATGCAAGATAAGTGGATCAATTCAAGATCATTGAGTCCCGTCAGAAAATTACTTATTTTAAAAAAATTTCTTTGGATTTCAGATCATATGGAAAATTATACCAAAAAGTGTCCTTTTATTGGTCCCGGGGAACATGGAGCTGACCCCGACTAATTACTGTTATCCAAACCAGAGTAAAGAGCACAGCACTACCGGAATCCTTCCAACGATTTTGCGTATGTGGCACGGCAGAGCCATTGCATTGTGGGTAAAAACAAAAACGGCAAATTGGTCAAACCAACTAACATATAGGTTTGTCTTTTTCAAACTATTGAACATTGTGCAACAAAGGTGGAAGTGATGCTTGTTTAATTTTAGCCAAAATCAGAACTCAACTCCAGGTAGAGCGTACGGCGCAGCGGGAATTCTTCCAGTGATTTTGCGCGCATGTGCCGCGGTGAGAACTACATTGCATTACGGGTAACGACAAATTAGCCAACCCAACTAA
>OMMV01188378.1:0-18479 GCA_900302635.1 Chatrabus melanurus | reverse complement strand
CCGAGCATTGCCCGGGTGTGAGATTTCATAGACATTTATGATTGCTTTGCCTCAGATTTTAAAGTATTTGGAGGCGAAAATGTTGTTTGTTTAAAATAAAAGGTAGCCCAGTTTAAGGAGAGGAGAATCCAGTGAGATTAAAGGCAACAAAGGCAGCATGGTAAAAATGGTTGTGGCTGTGAAAAAAGGTAATATAATTATAGGATAATTATATTATTGCATTGTACATACTGACAGGCACTGTCTAGTTAGTATATTAGACTCAGACTGACTGAACCACAAACCAAAAAGAGCCAAAAAGATTAAAGGCAATCAAAAGCATTAAAGACAGAATCCAGTGAGATTAAAGGCAGCATTCCAGTTTAAAGAGAGGGACAACCTGATTCTGCTGGTGTTGGTGGATTTGCTGTACGGTTAACCGTTTTTACGTGATGCGCTAACAGACAGAAAACAGTTTTACTGCGTTATATATATATATAGGTAAGGATTTGCTCCATGATAACACAACAGCTGTGGCAGGATCTGACGTTTCTAGGCTTCCAGTCCTAAATGCAAATCCCAGATATAAGTGCAGTATTGTAGACCAGTTTAGCTAAGATTTCACATGACCTTGCCTGGCAACCATTACTTCTGGTTCCAAACAATCAACATGGTGGCACTTTTCAGGAAAAAAGTAAATAAAAATTTATGAAAATGCACTGAAATGTAAACAGTAGGGTTTTCATACACAGCAATCAACGGATCCATCAGGCTGGAGCCAGTATTAAACATAAAGCCTATAATGTTCATGTAACATCTAGCTTCACTAGTGCTGTGTAGGCTCATGTCAGTTTATCTTTTGAACAACTGTCTTGTACAATTAGGCTGAGGTGTTCCCTTTATGAGCATATTAACATAATGTTTGGAACCAAGTGTTCCTGTGTTTAGGTAAGGAAATGAAGTCACACTAAACTGGTCTAATGTGCCATTGATGTTGCAGAACGGTATGCAGTTTACCAAGGGATGGGCACCACCTTATTAAGAACTCCCTCATTGAATTGAGTCACATAAGATATCAAAAGGTCAGCATGAGACTGAGCTTCTGTGCCTCAAAATTCCTTCTTTTTATCTTCTCCAGGGAGAGATTTGTAGTCATACAGTACTAAAAGAGACGGCCCCAAAAAAAGATGACACTACCCCGCCTCATTAAAATGTATTCGGCATCTTAACTCTTTAGTGAAAGCCTTTTCTTGTCTGTGTATGTGTGAACCCAAAAAGAAGCAAATCAATGTAGGAGAGTCTGATTGATATTCACTTCAGAGGGTGGAAGTGGGAGAGCCTGGGCTCACCACAGCACTCTGTGGGCTTTTGTTCCTGGCAGGTTGGACAGGCCTTCACTGTGAGGATGACATTAATGAGTGCCTTCCACAGCCCTGCAACCAGGGGATATGCATTCAGAACGATCCAGGCTACGGCTACACCTGTTTCTGTCGGCCTGGATTTGTGGTGAGGTTCACCGCCTTATTCTCCATCATTTTTTGAAGTCAACATTACCCTCTGGTTTCTGTCGTCCAGGCAGTATTTTAGGAAATTATCAAAACTTTAATTTGTATTTTCTGTTTAGTTTCAGCTCTTAGTTTAGAGTTTTGCATGTATGGCAATGATGGGAGGACAATGTGATATTTTTTTGAAACACCTCTGATTTTATACAAACATAAGTAATACACATTTAATAATGGGACTTATTGGACAAATAAATTGTCTCAACCATGACATTGGACATAGAAATGGGAAATCCGACTGTAATAACTGAAATGTCATTTATAATATCCTATTGATCTGATATCAGATTTATGTTTTTATCTATATGTAGTACAATACTGTGCAAAGGTTTGAGGCACATTTATTCTGCACCAAACTAGTAATTAATAGGTAAAATGTGCGACCATTCTCCACCTTTAAAAATAATTTGTTTTAGGTAATAAAACAACATAATTTGTTTTAAGTGATCTTGAGTTGAATTTAATCAGGTTTTTTAAAGGGTCTGCTGTGGCGACCCCGAGTTTCAATTGGGAGAAACCGAAAGCAGATTATAATTGTATTATTGAGTGTTTATCTGCAGCTGTCTTTGTGTTATTACATAATATAAATCGCATCTGTCAAAAAAAATGCTACATGACGAGGAAAAAAACATATATAAGTTACACATACATTTTGGAAACATATACAAGAATTAAAGAAAAAACATTTTGTAACAGTCTGGAAAGACAACTGCACACTAGCCCAAAAAACATAGGCTAAATATCTCTAATGTCAAGTTTCTTGTGTCCACTGTACTGAAAACGTACTGAACTGTGATTTTTGTGTCCTGCTACACCCCTATTTTTTTGACATATAAGTCAAAGGACCTCCCAAACTAGTAAAAAAATAAATTAATTAAAAAAAAAAACACGACATAGTCTGGAAAATATGGTACCAGGAAATACACCTACAAAAGTGTTCTTTTAAATAAGATTTTTTTTTTTAAATGAAATTTATAATTTTATATAATTAATATATTTTAAATTTAGTTTCTTAAATGAAAGAGACAAAAGCCTTTGTTGACATACAATAAAACAAACACTTCTTATTTGTATCAAAAATTTGAGTGCCAAAATATTTTTGCATAGTGGTAGCAATTGCCATTATCTCTCTCTCTCTCATTCTCTTTTGCTTTGTCAGACTAGTTGATATAACTAGTAAATATGCCATTTCATTTCTTAGAGTGTGCATGATAATGCGCTTTATTTTACATGCACAGGGGAGAAACTGTGAGTACAACTATGACGACTGCCTGCTAAATCCATGTCCAGAAGCGTATTCCTGTGTAGATGGCATCAACAAGGTCAGCTGCGTTCCTCATGTTACGGATGCTGCTCCCTTGGTGACTGTAGTCAAGAACATCTCTCGCAGCTCCACAGTCAGAACACCAATGCTCGGCTCAGCACCGCTAGCTCAGCTTTCCAAAGGTACAAAGCCTACTCTGTGTGCATGTAGATATTTATAGGCTGCAATATTTTTTAAAATTTAGTTCCTAACTGTGAAAGAAGCAGTGCTTGTCTGACCTCTGCTTCAGCCCACATTACTGTGTGAGGTCTTTCAATTTGTCAGTGTGTTCAGGATACTCCTACATTTTTTTTTTCAGACCACTTAGTTAAAAAAAATAACTCTTTGATACTTCTTACCCAGAATGAAGCTTGTAACCTTGATGACAGATTAGTGGCTACAATAAGTTGAAATAAATTGTGCTTAATCAAGGCAAAGAGCCCATTACTTTGCTATTATATCCATTAACATTATGAGCCCGATTTTAGAAGTCTAAGAGGTTTGACTAACAGGAAGGTCATGGGCGCATGGACTGTGTGGGTGTTTCCTGGCACGCCTACTAATTTGGTTCATACGGTGTGTGTAAAACTGCTGGCTGAACAATCTCAGCCACTCACATTTCTTGTCTCCTATTTTTTTTAACAGCTTTGCCAATCACAGTGGAACAAATTCTGAAAATATGTCTCCAAATGGATATTGCAGAATTACAGACATGAACACACAACAACTACAGATCTGCCTCCAAAGGCAGATGGTGGTTTTAATGATGACTTTTTATGGAGTATTGAAAGCTGAACTATTGTCTTGTTTTTCATTCACATTGCCAGAAAAGTGATAAAACTGAAGGTTTAATTGTCTGTTACTTATACACAGTATCTAATGAAGGCAATAAAAACTAGAAACTGTAACAATTTGTCTAAATCCAGTTTACCAATGTATCAAAACAGCAAAATTTATTTTACATTTTTAAACACATTTTTGGAGTTCAACATGAAATTTCCATTTCTGCCAGAGAATTTGTGAAGCAGTCCATGGCACACAGGATTACACTGAAACTCTGCTTTACAGATTTGTGTCAAAATGTTAATGTACAGGAGTTTGTTGTTAAAATCTGATGTTGTTGTGCATGAATCGCGATCCCAGATAGACAGACAGACAGACAGACAGATAGATAGATAGATAGATAGATAGATAGATAGATAGATAGATAGATAGATAGATAGATAGATAGATAGAAAAAGTTGGGATGGTATGGCAAATGCAAATAATAAAAAATAAAAACAATGATTTTTACATTAACTTAGACTTTTATTTCATTGGAGACCGTATGAACCCAAGATATTTCATGTTATTTTCTCGTCCATATTTAAGGCTTGCAACACATTCCAAAAAAGTTGGGACGCTAAAGTATTTCCCACTTTGTAATGTTGCCATTCCTTCTCACAACACTTAAAAGACGTTTTGGCATTGAGGATACCAAGCGATGAAACATTTCAGGTGTTATCTTGCCCGATTCTTCCTGCAAACACGTCTTAAGGAGTGCAACAGTACAGGGTCCTCGTTGCATTTTTTGTTTCAAAATTCTCCACACATTCTTTATGGAGGGCAGGTTAGGACTGCAGGCATGCCAGTCCAGTGTCCATATCCTCTTCTTCTGTAGCCATGCCTTTGAAATGTATGCAGAATGTGGTTTTGATTTGTCTTGTTGAACAATGCATAGATGTCCCCAGAAAAGATGTTGTCTTGAAGGCAGCATATGCTGCATTAAAATCTCAATATGCTTTTCTACATTGGTGACAGCATCATCACAGAAGTATAAATTACCTTTGCCAAGGGCACTGACACAACCCCATACAATGACAGACCCTGGCTTTTGGGCTTGTTGCTGATAACAATCTGGATAGTCATTTTTGCCTTAGGTCTGGAGCACATGATGTCCATTTCTTCCAAAAAAGATGTGGAATACTGATTCGTCTGATCACAATACATGTTCTAACTGTGTGATGCCTCCAAGCCCAGAGAAGTCAACGCCACTTCTGGACAAGGTTAACATAATGGGGGTTTTTTTCACAGTAAAGTTTTCAGTGGCTTTTGTGAATGTAGCTCCATATTGTGGTGCTTGACAAAGGTTTCCCAAAGTAATCTCTTGCTCATGTTGTTATATCAGCTGTTGATGAATGACAGTTCTTGAGGCAGTGCCATCTGATAGATCGGATCTCATGGTGTTCAGCTTAGGCTTGTGCCCTTGCCCTTTATGCTCTGAAATTCTTCCAGATTCCTTGAATTGTTTAATGCTATTATGCACTTTAGATGGAGAAATATGCAAATCCCTTCCAATCTTTCTTTGAGGAATATTGTTTTTAAACATTTCAATAATTTTCTCACACTTTTGTTGACAAACTGGAGATCCTCTGCCCATCTTTACTCTTCAAGGACTCAGCCTTTCATGAATACTGCTTTTGTACCAAATCATAATTACAATCACCTATTGACATCACCTGTTTGAAATAACATATTTTTATATACCTCATTACTAGCCCTAAATTGCCTCCATCCCAACTTTTTATGGAATGTGTTGCTGGCCTTAAATGCAGGAATGGATGTATATGAACAAATGAAATGAAGTTGACCACACAAAACATGAAATATCTTGGGTTCATACTGTCTGCAATGAAATAGAAGTCAAAGTAAATATAAGAACCACTGCAGGGGGGTTTTCTTTGCATTTTCCAAACCGTCTTAATTTTTTTCTGATTTGGGGTTGTAGATACAGATAGACATGTGTATATATGTTCATATTAAAAGAAAAAGATGAATATATAGAATAATTTATTAATTGGAATAACAATAGATTCAAGATTAATGAACAACTACAACTACAATAATAATAATAAAATGTATAAGAGTATTTGCTCAATTAGTATCGTGCTCTTGGCTCCCAGCAAGAAGATCCAGGGTTCAAAGTGCACCCATGCCCCGACAATCTCCCTGTACAACTGGAGTTGTGCCAGGAAGGGCATGCAGTGTCAAACATGTGCCAAATCAACATGCAGACCCATACCGGATCCAATGTGTCGACCCCGCCGAGGAAACGGGAGAAGCCATTACAAGCACTCACAAAGAATCACATTTCACTAAATAAACTGTGTCCAAATGTTTCAGTGGTAGCTACAGATAAGACATATCTGAAAGGTTTATGCTGTCTGTGCAACCTTTAGCATCCACATTCAAGAAAATTTTAAAAAAACCTTTTAAAACTAAAAATTTGAATTAAACTCCCACATACTTGTGCCTCTCCTCTCATCTGCATGCATTCTGTGTGTGCACAAAAAAAAAATCAATCCATACATATATACATGCAGACAATGTAGCTCAGTGGGATAAGGAGTTGGCTACCAACGTCTAGACCTGGGTTCAATTCCTGTTCACGCTACCTGTCTGTGCCCTTGGGCAAGACACTTAATCTGCATTGCCTTAGTTCCCACCAGCTGTAAATGGGTACCAGCCTTGGCTGGGAAGTAATTTATGTCAGACCAGCGTCCCGTGCAGGAGAAGTTATAGACTCTCACATGATTCACGCTACAGAATAAGCATTGGCACCAATGGATGTGAGGGCCCATATAGGACTTGATTTCTTCTGCTTCATACGTGCATACATAGTTTCTCTCACTTATCCTATTAAGCCCCTGTCACACTATTATGTATTTGCTTCCCGTAGAAGCTCTTATTTTGAAATTTAAAAATACATAGGTTACGCAAGTTTTAAGGGAAGCGTTCTTAAACACTGCGGGGTCTGTGGGAATGCTCATGGAATGAAAAACTTATGGGGCGAGAGTTTTGAAATGTTCAAAACCTTCGGGAGGGTCCTCCCGCGGGCTTTGTTTTACTGAAACAGTGCGTAAACTCGACGTAAAGTCCACCCAAAGTCTTCTGCAGCGTACACAAGGTCTACAAGCCTTTACGTAGCTGCTGCTTATTGTGAATGGACTTGCACACACAGACAGATCAGCTCTGACATCACCCGAAGCCGCTGCTAAAACAAAAACAAAACAAAAAAATCCACCCTCACCAAAAAGTTTCTGTAATTTATCCGCACCGGAGCTCCACTTGATCATCATTACAATTATTCTAATTTTCAATGGGTTATTGAAGCGTAGCACGCATTGCGAAATGCACGGCTCCGTATGTAGATAAAAAATTAAATCCACTGGTGGAACAGGACACCTCAGAGCACCTTCTCTGTAGAGGAGCACGCGTCACTGCACACCTCTGCAGAGCGCATATCCCCCCCCCCCCCTTTCTACAGTGACTGTAAAAAGAGAAAAAAAGTGCAGAAGCCTTGTCTTTTTTTTTTTGTGACTTTCGCCACGCTGTGTGTGTCTTCACCCAGCTCTGTGCCGCCTCAAATAGGTATGGCCTCAAAAATAAACAATTTTTCCCGTGTATGGGCCGTAAATTAAATTTCAAATATGCGATGCATAATGGAACAAATACGTAGTAGTGTGACACCGGCATTAGGGATTGCAGTGGGCGGAGCCTATCCCAGCATACATTGGGCAAGAAGCAGGGACCACAGGTATCACAGGGCTAAAAACAAAAATAAATAAATACAAGCGCCACAAAATTGCCAACTTGCAGTGCTGCTTGTGTCTCAATTCCAAAACAAAAACAAAAAAAAGCTCTGACAGAAGAGATGTACACTTATTTAAAGTGATTGAAATCTTTTCACCAATCAATTTGTACTGCAGGTAGTCTGGAGATTTTCTATGCATTACAAAGCTATCGTACTCTTTTTCTTCCTACCAAATATGTGTTATGCATTTTGGCCGTTTCCACTGAGAGGAGACTCGAACTGAGTTCGTCCTTCACATGTGACTTTTCAAGCCTTTGGAACATAGCAGGCAGGGATATATTAGTTTTGACTGAGAGATCGTAATTGTTTGTTTAGCTTTCTGCAGCTGTGGCAAAGTAAAGAATGTCTCAGCAAAGTCTCTCGCACACAATCCCAAGTTGAGCCTTTATTTGGAACTATATCCTTTAACACACAAATTATAGACAGGGAACACAATGTGCTATACATTATTGGTGCAGGATTCAG
Organism: Chatrabus melanurus; assembly: GCA_900302635.1. Classification (NCBI taxonomy): domain Eukaryota; kingdom Metazoa; phylum Chordata; class Actinopteri; order Batrachoidiformes; family Batrachoididae; genus Chatrabus; species Chatrabus melanurus. The sequence goes on along the minus strand of OMMV01188378.1, from coordinate 10,537 downwards.
TCATCTATGTGCGAGATAGGAGGATTCTGGCGCACCGGGCGGTTTATTACTCCTGGACAGATGAGGTCTGTCTGCCTTTGGAACTGTTCACGGAGCTGTAAAACAGACCTATTGAGCACAGACAAGCTCGAACCAATTCATTGCGACACTCTGAAAATCACTGTGGGCCGACCGTAATAGAGTCCTCCACAGTGCACCTGATCCAACCCTCATGCAGCCAATATCGCTGGTTTATAGACAGTTACATATACACGCGAGCGTAAAGATAAACAAACCCTAGCGTCTAAACACACACAAATAAATCTGTTCTCTTTTACACGTAAGCGCATAATCAAAGTAAGTAAGTTTTAAAGTGAGAGGACCCAGAAATTCATGAGTTTATCTAACTAGGTCACCATCTAAAAGCATCCAGCGCCCTTGGTGCTGCTTGAAATAGACTCAGACGGTGCTCCTTTAAACCTAAGACTGCTTCACAACCTTTGAAATACAGAAAGTCAATGGGAATTGAAACACAGACAAAGGTAGTTAATATGCCATGACTGTGTTGTCGCCCTTGTATAACGTCTTGTGTAACACCGTTGTGAACAACTAAGCAGGGTATCTGATCGGAATCTTGAGGTTTCATCTTAATGTTCCACGTACAGCCGGTTGTGCTCTCAGCCTCACGAGTCGCAACAACAAAAGGTTTTTATTCCGCTCATGGAGATGATTGTTTTCGAGTGGTTTCTTTTTCCTTACCGCTGTGCTCGCGATGCCGCGGCGTTTTTAGCTCGACAGTATTACAGCTGATGAGAATCTCAAAAGGACGCTGCAGGAGGACGGAGGCTTACTGCAGCTTTAGCCGTGATTTGGTTGATCTTTCTTGAAGTGATTACAAAAGCACAGGTGAAAGTGAGTATTACAAGTATTACAGAAAAGAAATGACTGAGCCAGCGGGTCATTCAAAATACACACTGGAGCTCATGTCTCTCTGACAGTCAGCCTGTTTCACATTGTTTACACTGTGTGCACACTTGTGTGGGCACATTTTTCTTATAGTTCCTTTAGTACAGTGTGGTTAGCATATTATCATAGCATCAATAGCATCATATTAGCATATTATGTTGTACATATGTTGCATAGGCGGCTCAAAGATGGGCATTGATGGGGCTGTAGCCCCCCCCCACCCCAAACAATTAGCAGCCTCACTATAGTCCCACCAGAAAATTGGCATTTGCCGTTAGAGCTGCAATGATTAATTGATTAGTAATCGACTATTAAATTAATCTGCAACTATTTTGATAATCGATGAATCATTTTGACTTTTTTTTAAATGTCCAAATTCTCCAATTTCTTGTTTTGTGGACAAAACAAGAAATTTGAATGCATCATTTTGGGCTCTGGAAAACACTGATTGACATTTTTCACTCTTTTCTGACATTTTATGGATCAAACAACTGATCAATTAATCGAGGCAATAATTGATCAATTAATCAGTTATGAAAATAATTGTTTGTTGCAGCCCTATTTGCCATAGAAAGGTTAATGATTTCAGTCTCAGTTTCTCAGCATCATCACCATTTTGTGACTGGTCTGGTCCTACAGTGCCCCTGGTTTCCATAGCATTCAAAAGACTAAGCAAGTTCGCGGCACTCACATAAAACAAAATGGGGTTTTTTTCCCCCCATTATCCTATTTGCATTAGTATGCTAGCATGATTAAAATGGATCACTTCCTTGTCAAACAATTAAGACTGTCTAACATTCAGCAATAGTGAAGGAGAATAGGCAGCAAGGTGGCTTAGTGGTTAACACTGTTGCCTCACAGCGAGAAGGTCACAGTTTCGCTTTCGACCTGGTCCTTTCTGTGTGGAGTTTGCATGTTCTCCCCGTGTTTGCGTGGGTTTCCTCCGGGAACTCCAGCTTCTTCCCACTTCCAAAGACATGCAGGTTAGGTGAATTGGTGACTCTACATTTGACCGTAGGCAAGAGTGTGAATGTGTTTGTTTGTCTATATGTAGCCTTGCGATGGACTGGCGGCCTGTCCAGGGTGTGCCCTCGCCTCTCGCCCAATGACCGCTGGGACATGCTCCAGCACCCCCCACCCCCGTGACCCTTACTTGGAGTAAGCGGGTATAGAAAATGAATGAATGAATGAATGAAGGAGAATAGCCCCACCTAAAGGAGAACATCCTCTATAATGTGTCACCTGTGGCATTTGTTAGGAGCTGAAGAAAATTAGTTAGCATTAGGTTTATATATTCAGGTTCAACAATGATGATTAAAAATACTCAAATATTTAGGCCACCATAGAATTTTTTTAAATTTTTTTTCCAAGTTATAGATTTTTCAAAGTGTTTATTTCAGGAACACAACCAAGCCAGGTCTGTGGAATAACATTTGTGATTTTGGCTAAACATGAGCTAAACAAGAGCTGATAATGCCACCAACCCATCAACAAAATCCAAATCTACTTTTGAAGTACAGTGAAGGACTTTAAAATTTAAAGCCCTCCCAGAAGTGACATCACCAGGAAGTGGGGAGGTTATGTTTTAACCTGGATTTTAATCAAGAATACAGTGTCAGAAAATATCATGCTTGGACTCACTTTGTTCCAGCGGATGTAAGCTTCCCAACAAAATCAATATATTGTCATTTTGCCGAGAAGTAGTGATTATAAAATCTTGCAAAATAATATTGCGTAGCCCTGGACCATTCTGGTTTTAAAGGATTAATATTTTAACACTGTCAAGAATGTAACATTAACTTGGAAGAGGTGATAATTACATAAACTCAGGAATAGTGTTAATTTTAATACTATATGAATTAAATGAATATTAAGATTTTTGCTGTGTTTGTGTATATTAACAACATGTACTGTTGGTACTACTGTAGCATTGAAAAATTTGGCTTAAAATACTTTTTTTTTCTATACAAACAGATAGAAGAACTGGAGGACTGACTCCATATACTGTGTATATATGTCCCCATGGTGGCACACTAAATAATACTTACTACAAATGCATTGAAAAAAAGTATAGTTTCTTACCTTGAATTGACAATTTAGGTACAGAATGTCTCTGGACAGTTTTATGCTGGGTCACTAACCAGCGTTATGTGCCGTATAAGCTTAGCATTCAATGTAATTCTTAAAAATCTGTCTGTGCATGCAAAATTGTGTGAATCCATGCATCAGCCTTTCATACATCAGCATAAAAATGAATAAAGATGTGCATATTGAATAACCCGGAAAAATATAATAGATTTAAAATAATACAAACTCATTTTTTCTGTAGCTTTGCAGCGTGATGCTGTGTTTACATTCATGCATAACAAACCATCCGCTATTATCATGATCACCAATGTTTTTGGTATTGCTGGTGCAAAGTTCAAATACTCACTTGTGAAAAGATGATTTTTCACCAGCTTTTCTCCAATTAAATCAACCGTAACACACAGCATTTCCACCGCAACACTGAGGCTAACTTACACCATAAAGCAGGATAAATACAGACGCTCACTGTAATATAATGGTAAAGGCCCATTTACTCTATAACATTTATCCCAGCGTTTGGTGAACGCAGGGCAAAGTCGAGAAAATTGGCCAAACGTCAGCAAAAATCACATTACTGGAGTTTAGTAGCGAACCTCTAGTGCAGCTCAGCATTTCACAATATGGTGCTAGCGGAGGCAGGCGTTAGCCAAGGCGCCATTAGAACAAGCGGGACTTTTGCCAACATGGCAACATGGAGGAGAGGGGGTGGACACACCACTATCCAGTGATTCTGAGCAGGCAGGGCGAAGCAGCACCAAAATGCTGATCGCACTAGTAACTTAGGCTAGCGGAGGCTAGCATAGGGAACTTGGTCATAGCAGAAACGAACTTTCTCTAACGGTCTCCAACGTAGCAAGAGGTACGTCGGCAAATGGCGAGAAATTTTAAACACTGTTGAAAAAATTTGGACGCAGTCGACATTCATCAGCGTAGACCGGCGGAGGCCAGTGGACACCATTTGCAAATACGTTCATCTACATTGGCCCAAACATCTAGGTGAGACTGTGCTTTAAACAGGTAAACAAACTGGATGAGTCGGTTTCAACATTGCCGGATGTTGCGCTCGTTGCACTGACTCGCTGCAAGTTGACCCATTCGGCGATGGTGGTGCCTCCTTGGTGGCACCCAGTCATGTGATGACTCCACCTTCTAGGTTTTCTATCTGTCTCTGATTTTTTTTCACAACAACAAATTATGTCATCCCACCACTAAATAATCATGTACACAAGTAGAAGAAGAAATCCTCTGGAGCCGCCACTGGCGTCTTAATGTATTTTTTTGACACAGCTCCACCAGTGAGTCATTGTAACATATTTGTGTGATGTGCATAGTTTAAAATTTTAATGAGTTTGGCAACAAAACGGTGTCTAATTTTGTAATTTTGTCCTTGCATGAGATTGACTTGTGCACTCCTGTACAGTAACTGTCAAAGCATTACTTTGGATCATTCATGGATTGAGCAAATTTATTTATTTTTAAAGACAGACAACAAAGACATGATTTTTTTTTTTTGTATTTCAACAGTATAATACTATTCAGATAAAGCAGGAAAGTGAGTCTTCTTAGATATTATATCATAAGACATAATTTTGTCAACAGTGGATGACCTTTTGTCTTTCCATTAAGGCTCTGAAATTGTGAGGGTCGAAGAATGAGCTGGAGCTGTATTTTATCTCTGCCCTGTGACAAGTTCAATCAAGTCACTCTATTACCTTACGACATAAATCAGGGACAAAAAATTGACTTACATCCCGGCTTTTTTCTAACAGATGGAACATTAAGTCCATATAAATTAAATCTCATCACCCAAAGTCCTTCCTCATATTAATTGATCCGAAGTTCATATTTCTCAAAAAAATTGTTTTGACTGGAAGATCTTAGCATTGTCTGACAATCGCGTACAATTCTGCTATACTTCGGTCCTGCGGCATGAAATATGTACTCACATCAATTTTCTCACCTCTGTTACGGACACGTATTAAGACTGCCTAATTAAGTTGGATCTGAAAGATAGATATCAAGGAATATTCCCACTGAGACGCCTTTTTTCCTCCCATGGCAACTTGGAAAAGTTTTTGTACAGTGTACAGTGGCGGCAAACTCCTTTGTCAGCATTATGTTAATATATTACCATTTTTTGCCATTAGTATAAGAGTATTGCAGACAGTGGGGCTCTGTATAACAAGATGTGGAGAAGTGAAAATAATTAGGATGCAGTCTAAACTGTGCACTTAGAATTTGGATCGAACATAGCCATTTAACGTTCGAAGTATGGTCTTAAAATCCAGCGTGAGAGTGTAAGGTAATGGTAAAAATGGTGCCGCTTTGAAGGGGAGACTGAAGCTAACTGCTAATGAGGCATGATACTGCCTCCTGGCAGCAGCCTCCGACTGCATCAAAGACTACATCAGACTAAACAAGGCTTTAAAATTAATGAATAGCGTTGTCTCTGAGGGGTAATTTTCCATCATCAGCATTGGCAAACCCCATTGTCAAGAGTGAAGCAGAAGACAGTGGCACATTGTTACCACATGAATTTATCCTCATTAATTCACAGATCACAGTAGGTCACCTCCTGATAATTCTCACTTCTTTTTTTTTTAGTCAGGGGATTTTCCTCACAGCATTGGCCACATTGTTCTCCACAGAGAATAAAAGTATTCAGGCTAGCTTGCTTGCCAACCGCCTTGGCAGCTCGCTGTCAGATCAAAGGGGATCTGGCCTATTAGGACTTGACATGCAACAAATATTGATAAAGGTCTCACTCACGGCCGCCCAATTAATCATGGCAACACTTTTAAAGGAGCTTTGCTGATATCCCGAGTTTAATGATTTTTTTTAAGATAACACACGGTGCATAAGACAGGCAAAACAGGATTCTAACAGTCGCTGGGTTGACTTTCCTCCAACAAATTGCACTACTGCCTTGAAATGTGAAATATATTGAGCTTGAGTACCTCTAATGCTCGCCTCCAATTGCAGTCTGAGTGAGTCTTTTAAGGTTGTCTGCATCACTGCCCCCAATAAGCTTGCGGGCAGCAGGACTTTTACTGAAATAACCCATAATTGCCCATTCTCATGGATGATATAGGCCAAGTTATTCTACTGTAAAATGAGGCTTGTAATACACTTGTATGAATGCACTTCATTTCAGACAAATCTCCCTCCTGCTAATCCTGAGCATCTTTCAACTGCCAAAAACGATTTATTTTCTTTAAATGCCATTTGTAAGAAAACTGTGTTGCATTTAGTCAGGTTTTACTTATATTTATTGTTGAGTGATTATTGGCAGATGTCTTTCTGTTGTCTTGTAACAGGACACCTACAAGGAAGTTGAGTTGTATTTGGTTTATTTATTTATTTATTTATTGAATATTAGGTTTCCAAATTGATAATTGATTAATGTAATGAAAAAGAAAAATAATATTGTTTTTGTTGGAATAAAAATGTGTGGACATTTCAAATTTGATTGTTGACCCACTGATGAAGAAAACTGTCGACATCGTTGTCCAATCGTCATCGTGGCTATCCCTCAGGATTCGAGGATGATAGTCCCCTAAACTTTGGTGGTCTGGTAGACCCTGAAATGGCACGCAGCAGTCTGTGTCCGATTCAATTTGGAGATGCCTGTGCGTGAATTCGTTCAATGTAGGGATGTTGTTGCATGCCGACAAACACACGGTCCTCGACATTTCTTCAACCAGGTTCAATGGCAGGGAGTCCCCAACAATTGGGATTTGAAGATCTGATGCAGCCTTCTTCTGATTTCACAGCCGTTGGGTGTCCCGATGGATTCCAGCTCTTCCGCCTGATCCACCGTTGGGGATTTAATTCACCAGAGCCCCTTTTGCTGTTGTGTTTTCAGGGTTCCTATTGACCCTTCACAGCTACCAAGCGGCCCGGGATCTGAGGATCCCACCGTATTTCACCCCAATAGGCAGTCCCTTACTTGATCCGTTGCCCAGGTGCCATGACGGGGACGCGGGGTTGGACTTCAGGCACCCTGAAGAAAACAACAACACATCAAACACTACATTTGAACAAAATCTTCTCTGTGCTAAAACTTTTGCACAGTACTGTACACTATGGGCCCTATCTTCCACCTAGAGCAAAGCACCTCGTTAAAGCAAAGCACGTCATAGCTGATTCCAGCCGTCATTTTCAGGCCCAGCATTCACTTTCTTTAAATAGCAAATGCACTTGTACTCATCTGTCCACACATGAGCGTGTTGGTCTTAAAATGAGGTGCGGTCAGGTGCAGTATAGGTAACACAGCAGATAGCACTGTGGGATAGCATGTGGATTACTTATATATAGACCAGGATTCAATTCCAGGTGTGTTCTTCAGGCTACCTATCTTTGTCCTTCCACAATACACTTCATCTACATTGTGCCAGCCCACCCAGGTGTACATGAGCACTGGCCTTGGCTGTGGAAGTAACCAGCAATGGACTGGTGCCTCGTCCAGGGGGAGTCGTAGATTCTCAGTTGCTTTATGCTACAGTATCTGGGGATAAACACTGACCCGATTGGTCTCAGGGCCTGCTAATCCAGCACAGTGTTGGTGCATTGCTATTGTGAGGTTGCAGAAAGCGACTACACCATAGACCACCAAATACCTGGTATAAAACCAAGCACAGAGTTTTTTTCTGGTATTTATATGGTGCCGTATTCAGATACGCCTTACATAAGCGAGTTCACACACATCCACTCTGCTCGTACACACAGGGATGCACATTAGCATACTACAGTCACACATGATGAAAGTGAATTGGGAACATCAATTAAACAAAATTAAAGCAAACAATAAAGGAAAATAAAAACTTCAATCTCACTGCTTTTAAAATGGCTTTGATGCTTTGCACACAGATCTGTTAACGCTCAGTTGAACCCGCTTTCTAAATAGTACCTGGTGCACTCTGGCTCAGGTTAGGTGCCGTGTAAATAGCAAAATGGAGTTGGACACGTCTCAAATGCACTGGTGTTATGTGCTTTTCTGAAAATAGGGCCTTATATGTAAGAACATAATTTTGTTCTTCAACAGAAAAATAAAATCGGAAAGTCGCTCTCAGCAACAACAAGCATCGACTGTGATCAGGTGCCCTTTTGCCAAAACTGTTCTAATTGTACAAGGACAGTTGTGTATTTGCACACTGACCTCCCTGTGAAAAGTTCAATTCTTCTTTCAACAAAGCTTACCTGATTTTCTGGTAAAAATGTTCAATTGCAACATGTTTAACTTTTATTTAACCTGTGTCTCCATTTCAAATGTGTGTGTGTGTGTTTTTTTTTGTTTTTTTTACATCTTTCTACCTAGATTCAAGCTACATTCATTATTTTGGGGATTCATACCTGGAGTTTGATGGCTTTGAGCTGAGTGCACTCAACAATATTACTGTGAGATTTCAGACTCTAATGGCCAATGGAACTATACTTTATGTGGACCAAGGACCCGCAAACGGCGATTTCTTTTTCATGAAACTCTTTGTTTCAGAAGGAATGTTGCAGGTAAGAGTTGAGTAATAACTACATCAAGTAAAACTTTCTGGTTGTCTGTGAAAAGATCTAGTAATGTTTGGGCCATTCGTGCAACCCTTAGTGCAGTACCAAAGGAAAAACCTTTTCTGTCAAAATGTTTCAGTATTCCTTTTGCTGTAATGAAGAGGAAGCAATTACAAGGATCAATACTTCAATTCACGTTGATGATGGCAAAGTGCAAATTGTTAATATCAGGTATGTTGTATTTATTAATCTTTGCTATGAATGTGGTAATATTAAAGTTGCAGTGTGTAGGATTTAGGGGCCTTTATTAGCATAAATGCTATATAGCATTCATAACCATCTGTGCATGAGTGTGTAATTACCTGCAACAATGAATCGATGTTTTTTCATAAGCTAAGAATGAGCAGTTCATATCTACATGGGAGCACGTCCCCTCATGGAGGCCGCCATGTTGCACCGCCATATTGATACTGTAGCTAAAAATTGACATACTCTGTCATTTATATTTTGCAGCACGCTAGGAAGCCTGAAGAAAAAAGAGGAGGAATCAGTGATTGCTAGCAACTTTTCAAACCCCTTTAGTGACTTTTTTTTTAACCAAAAAGCACCTCGCGACAAATCTAGCGGCTTTTTTGTCAAACCTTAGCTACTCACTGTACAGAGCTAAGCTAAGCTAATCTCTGCCACTCCACCAGAAAAGCTGGTTTCACAAATACAATACATACGGTCCTTCCGATCTGACATTTTATAACAAAAGTCTTCAATATAAATGCTGCTGACCAGCGGGAACTTGCATCAACTTTTGAGTATTTTGCTAAGAGACAATAAAATAGCTAACAATATCATACTTTTGAGATCAGTTTTGTGGCACACAAGGTCGTGTATTAAGATACCTCCTTCCCTACAATACTGACGAGTAGACAATCAGTGGAGGTTTGTGATAACGTGCGGTACATTACAGCATGTTATGCCCTATCGTAGTAGGCTACTGAGTACAGATTAGGAAAATAGTTTGGCAAAATGGAAAGGTAATGTGATGACGCCATAAATATGCAAATCAGTGCATGACATAATTTAGCGACATTTAGCGACTTATTGAGCATGCTTTAGATACTTCCTATTGGACACAGTTGGGAACACTGCCACTGTCCAGTGATACTGAGCAGGCAAGGCTAGATGGCACTAAATCCTACACATGGTAGCTTTAAGGCTTTTTTTCCCTTTTTTTTTTTTTGGTCAGGTTTTTTTTTTGTTGTTTTTGGTGGGGGTTTTTTGTTTGAATGTCTAGTTGATGGATTGTCAAAATCATAAGGCTATTATTTTTGTTTTGTTTTTTTAATGAAACTTGGTGGATTGGTGACACATGGGCAAAGGAGAAACCTATTTAATTTTGATGCAAATCGAGTAAAGTTTTTCTTTTTTTCACTTTTGTCAACATTGGCACTTTTTGGCACTTTATCATGACATATTGCATGAACCTCCATTTAAAACAAAAAAAAAAGCTATGTCATTTAAAGGTTGGAATACAATTTTAAATTCCTGTGGTTGAAGGGTGTGTTGCAACTTGGCAGAGGCTCCAAATGGTAAATGGACTGCATTTCTGTAATGCTTTTTCCATCAATCACATGCTCAAAGCACTTCACATTCACCCATTCACGCACTCACACACCAGTGTCAAGATGCTGACATGCAAGGTGCTCAGCTGCCCACCGGGAGCAACTTGGGGATTAAGGACCTTGCTTAAAGGCACCTTGGCGGTGGTAATGAGAATGAAACAAGAGCTATTCTTTCACCTTCCTCACCCACATTTTCTTGTCTGCTCAGGGGATTCAACCTACGACCCACCGGTTCCAAGGCCGCTTCTCAGAAAACTACTGAGTGTCCATCTCGTTATTATAAAATTGGAACTAAAATGTGGCATCAATGTTAAAAGTATATTATGTCAATTACAATTTTTATTGTGTTTAGCTCATATGGCGATTCAACAAAGACTTTAACTCAG
>OMMV01188370.1:0-16029 GCA_900302635.1 Chatrabus melanurus | reverse complement strand
CTGACGCTGCGCTGAGAGCAGCCTTTGAGGGGGAGAGTAAGGAAGTTTGGTTTTTTTTGGACACGCCCAAAGTCGGCGTACGCCTTATAAACGGGTGCGCGTTTTACACGGAACTTTACGGTACTTTCTGTTCTGCAGTTTTATTTCAAAATAGCTCGTGCTGCCCTCTGTACGTCGCCATCTTGATTACGCTGATGACGCTGACCTCGAGCGTTCGGCTTTTTCCGTCACCGGACTTTTGTTTTGATCACGTGGGATAATGAGTGCAATTAAAACGCTGGACAGCGAACCACGAAAGCGCTGGGCAGCTAAAAATAATCGTAAATGACTCGTCTGCCTTAGCGGGACTTATATTAAAAACATTGATTTGACTCACATACATTGCAGTTAGTACCTTTAAAAAAAAAAAAATTCTTGTCTTGAGGTATTTTTTTTTTTACCATGGCGAATGTATGCACTCAAATGAATGCCCTTTTATTATTTTATATGTAACTAGCCTGTATGCATTTACCACAAAGGAGCAGAGATTATAGATCTTTTTATTGTAAAAAGTAGGTTTTTCCTGTGTAACATCATAAGGCAGGAAGACTGTATGACATCACAAGGCCCATTAAATTTCAGTTGTTAATCCAGGAGAATATTTTCTCTTCAGGTTCCAGCATTGATGTTGAAAAACCTAGCCTTCCTGCATTGTGATGCCACAATCAAGTTTTTCTTCCAAGACATCACAAGGCATGAAAGCTATTTTTTCTTTCGCCCATCATAAGGCAAGAATGTTTGAACTTTTAGAATTTTTCTGGATCAGCACCAACATTTAATTGGCTCTTTCTTAAGGTTCTTGCCCTACCGCTTCAATGCCTACATAGACTGTGTGTTGATTAGGGTTGTGGAGAACAGTGACTAAGGTGTCTTTACTGACCTTGACTTTGTGGACAATGCTGTGATCGTTGTGAAATCAATGGATGCCCTGATTGCAGCACTTGAAAAGCTGAGTGAGTGAGTTGAAGTGTCTGGATTTACGATTGCCATGGATCAAAATTAAGATCCAGGATTTCCTGGACTTGGGCATCAGAAGTGTATCTGTATGCTGTGAAAGTGTTGAACTTTAGACAGATTCATTTATCGCATCAGTGACGTTCATGTCTCTTGGTCCTCGGCCTTTGAGATCCAGAGCTTCCTGGGAAGAGCTTATGCAGTCATGAGGTCACTGGACAGAGGTGTTTGGCGATGCTGATACCTTGGCAGGAGAATGAAGGTCCAAGTCTTTAGGGTCCTGGTGGTTCCTGTCTTACTGTATGGTTGTGAGACTTGGACGCTAACCAATGACTTAAGGCGACAACTGGATGTCTTTGGTACTAGGTCTGTTCGAAGGATCCTTGGGTACTGATGTAATGACTTTGTCTCAAATAAACAGTTACTTCAGGAGACTCAGATGAGGCATACCACTTGCATTGTGAGGCAACATCAGCTATGACATTTTGGCCATGTGGCGTGCTTCTCCGGGCATGGTCCAGCCTGCAGGTATTTCAGTGTTGAGGACCACAGCAACGAGAAAAAGGCCAAGGGGATGCCCACGTTTCACCTGGCTGCAGTAGACAGATTGCTACTTTTGAGAGGTGGGGATGGACCGGTTTTCTGCCTGAATAATCGCCATCCAGGATCCAAGGTGGTTCCTTCCGTAGGGTGGTGGATGTGGTGATGCACAAACAAATGGTAATCAAAACATAACTTTCTTTGCATTGGTAATTAGGCATCACAACCAATAGTTCCCTGTGACCAATGCAGATGTGCCATATTGGGCAGACTATATGTTGCATATCTCTATGTGCTTTTATGGTTTTCCAAAACAACTAGTACATTCAGAGCTGACATAAAATGTTTCCACATGAGTGCAATATTTGAAAAATTTAATGTTATTCCAACACTTCATGTGGACGCTGTGGGAAATTGTTTGAATAAGACAGCTTGGTGCGGCTCGGACTTCCCGGTGATATTAACGCTGCCCGAGGCAAAAGCATTGTATGTATAAGTACACACACCATTGTTGTGCACGCTCTCTCTACTGGTCTCTGCAGTTTCATCTATTCGGTGTGTGTCTGTGTTTGTGCATCCAGTTGGCCCGAGTAGACTGATGTGAGGAGTCTTGCTGTTACCAGAAATAGGTCATCCATCAGGCCTTCAGGCTACTGTGCAATCCTGCTTAATCACTAACTTACTTACAATCTTTGAGTCAGTAATGTACATTCCCATCATTCTCCTAGGGAGAGAGAGAGAGAGAGAGAGAGAGAGAGAGCATGAGCGTGCAGCCAGGAGAGGATTCCAGCAGTGGATAATTGGTCTTAAGCCATTCCTCTGGCCTGCTGCTCTCTGAATAATGCATGGCCTTTTTAATGAAGCCCCCTTTTTTTGTTGTCTTTTTATTTCTCTAGGATGTAGGGTAAAATTAGCATACCTCTGTGTCTGCATCTTAATGAGAGCTTGGCTACTAAGGCTTTGCCGTGCTCACAGCTACGCCCACTCTTACTCTCATCTGGCTTTAAAGGTAATTTAACCGCAGCAAATATTCAACCACAGTGCCGCAGTTTGTGCGGCTCTGCTTTAGACAATGCACCATCATCAAGGTACTTTTACTACTATGGAGGAAATGGAGTTGCACATTCCTGCATCTTTTGATGAAGGTTGTGTAATTCTCTGAAGCATGGGTTCCCAGGAGGCATTGTTTATGAACACTTGACAAATGGAATAAAAACATTTACTTCTTTGTTCCCATTAATATACCCTCACCACAGTCAAAGTGCCCCACAGAGTATATGAATGGACCCAAGTACATCCTTGTGAAAAAAGGTCCCGACCTTATTGGTCCTGTCCGCACCTGTGACGTCTACCTTTCTAGCTCCAGACAAATTAGAGTCTGAAATGTTTGAGTGCCTTCTTGAGTGGGACAGGGCAGCATTCCTCAATCACTGGGGCGTGTACAACACATCCTTAATTCTACTGCAGACCCGCTTTCATCTGCAGGCTAATGCTTTGTGGTGCACTGACCTGTTATTGAGCCCAAGTGCTGGAACAACAGTGGAGCTGAGCAGGCCAAAGGGAGCACTGGAAAGATGGACTTGGGATGGGGGCGTATGGAAATTATGCCTTAATGATCGATCTGGCATCAATACAGTCTCTAAACTAAACTGGTTACCAGTTGAGAAAAGAGTTACTCAACTAAAGTTCAATCATGTCCACCAAATTGTATATAACCAGTCTCCTACTTATTTACGCAATTTGTTGTGTCAATCAAATAATGTTGGAACCAGGTCAGGTCCAACTTCTCTTGTTGTGCTCACATTCAGAACTTTGTTAGGGAAGAGTACATTTAGTTATACTGGTGCTACTGATTGGAAAATGTTACCTGTTGAGGCTCATCTTATCCCTGTTGAAGATACTTTTAGGAAATTTGTAAAATCTCACCTTTTAGACAGTGTTTTGCTAGAACAAAATCAGCTGTTGGTTTATTTTTAATTTTGTTTGACTATATATTTTTACATATACATTTTTTATCAGTGTTTATCTTTATTTCTAATCTTTTTGTCTAGTTGACTAATTTTGTCATTATTTAGTTTTTGTTTTTTTTGAAAACCACAATGGAAATAAGTATTTATACTTTTTTGTGTTATCCTCGAAATTTTACATGTCCAGTATGAATGTATATGTTGTGATTTACACATTCTATACATTTTATGTACATGTTGAATTTCTAAATCAATCAATCAATCAATCAACCAAAGACTTACTAATACAGCCTATTTTATTGGGATTTCTACTTCGTTGTTGTCTTTTCAGTCCTGCAATAAATTGCCGGCCTGTCAAGGGTGTAGCCCACTTCTCGCACAATGACCACTGGGATAGGCTCCAGCCATGAATGTTGTCTTTTCAACTATCTCGTCATTGAGAACGCTGGACTATATTTTGTTGTTTACCTGCAACATTAACGTCATTGCAAGTTCTGTCAATCTTGTGTTGTGTAGTACGGCCATAGCAGATGGTCACCCCACTGAGTCTGGTCTGCTTGCAGTTTCTTCCTATCACCAAAAAACATTGAGGATATTTTCCCTTACCGCTGTTGCTAATGTATTTGCTCATGAGGTCGGTAAGACCTTACTCATATATCGTACTTTGAGGTGCCTTATATTGTGATTTGATGCTATATAAAGAAATTGACTTGAATTTGGAAGACGACAAAGTGCACAGGGTGCTGTACAGGTTCTTTGCCATGAAGCTTTTATTGTGATGAAGACCGAACACTCTGGTGATGTTGTGTGAGATGCAGTTTTAGGACGGAGATGGACAATTGAGGACTCGGCATGCGCGTGAAAACTGCTTTTAGAATCATGAGATGGCAATTTCTCAGGTTTCTCTTCAGTGCTTTGATTTCTTTAAGAAAAAAAATGACAAATTACTTTTTCTACTCAAGCAAAATTTGGCAGCCGGTTTGTTGGTGTTTACCGTAGACTTGTAAGTAGCAGCTGAATGATTTTACAACATCTGCCGTCATTTGTCCAGGCCATCAAGTCACTAGCCTTGCAAATGATACTTGCTTTCTGGCACTTCCTTATTGATTGATATATTATGAGCTACGAGTAGTAAGTTGAGAATATCGCCGAGTACAACAAACCAGACTTGGCTCTGATTTGATTTTCTCCGGAGTCGCCTGGATAATTAACCTGTACATTAACTTCCTAGCTGATAGGAAACGGCATGTGGATATGAGCTCAGTGAGTCATGGAGATTGATCCTGTGCATGATGGGATGGCAGAGGCAGTAAGTCTCACAGTTTGGCAGACGCTATCATACCTGTCAATTCTCACATTCTGTTCAGTGTACCAGGTTCAGAGAGAGTCTCATTTCCTAGTTTGGCTCAGGAAGGAGTTTGGCACAGGAACAGAATAAGAAGTGAAGTTACAAGATGCTACCTCGCTGGGATTGTGTACCGGCAAACTTTCTGACAGCTTGAACGACTCACTTGGTTCTTTCTGATGGACTCAAGTCACAGCTGGATTGTTGTTCCATCTGACAGTATGTGCAATTATCATATCTATAGAAAAGTATTGTTATTTTGACAGTGAGATAGAGTGACAGCACTCTTCTTTTATGACTGGGAACCTTCCTTCTAGGACATGTTAATGCTTTCATTTCAACTTTTCGCTTTGTTGGAGAACAGAATACAAATGTTAAGTTTTTTCAGCTATTTGTGCACACTTAACTACTGGCACATGCATTTCTTGTGTGCTGAGTGAAAGCCCGGGGGACTCAGGGTCATCCCACAAGTGGGCACCAAACAGTGTAATGGGCCAGTGGCAGCCGGGACTGGGCACAGCTGAGTTGGAAAACAATAGTAGAGGTTTAGTCCAGGACAAAATCAGGCAATCATTGGTGCATGAGGTGTTCTGGCACAGGCGTTCAGCTCTTTTCCTCTCCTCAGCGGGTGACTGAATTGATGAATCCGATTCCAGCTCTGTCCTATCTCAATTAGAACCATTAGAAAGTTCGACATCTTTTTTACTTGATGTAAAAATTTATTTCAGTGTATGAAAACTCATGATGAACAGTTCAAAAACTCTTGGAGTTTCTATTTCCATGCTTGTTATAGTATTGTGAATACAATATTAAGCATTTAAAATAGATTTGTTAGATTTAAATTGATGTTAAAGCAGATTTGTATTTCTCATTTTCTCTATTTTTATTTTCTCCTCTCTGTCTGAGCTCTTATATGTGCCGTGAAGACATCATCCATCTTCTACTGAGGGTGCCAGCTTGGAATCTCCAGTTTGAATGGCTAGAGCGTGCATCTGGATTGCTGTGGACCAAAGAGAGGTTAGGGTCACTCTCGGAACAAAATGGTCACGTCACGTCATGGTCATATGTGACGTTCATCAGCTATTCTGCTTTGTGTGCATCTGATCCCATCAGATCTCAGAAGTGAAGCAGTGTAGGTCCTGATTAGCACTTGGCTGGGAGGCCACTTGGGAAGACGAGGGGTGGTGTGTGTTTCTCCATGTACAACTGGAATTGCATCAGGAAGGGCATCCGGAGTAAAACTTGTGCCAAATCCAATGTGGATCTGTACTGGATCCGCTGTGGTGACCCTGAACAATTGGAGGAAGCCGAAAGACAAACAGCCATGGACCTATGTGAGGCTTCGTTCAGACTGTCAGTAAAAATCGGATGTGCATATCCGATTTGAATCTGATCCCATGTTGCAAGTCAGACAAAAATCTCATGAAATCCATTTTTTCCAAATCCGTTGTAAGCCTCATTCGTAGTTGGCTTGAAATGCGATTCAAATCACATTTTTTCTGTTTTGGTCTGAACGCTCAGATCGGATTCCGTGTGTATTTCGTTACGCCTGTGACTGCTGACGACAAATAAAGATGGGCAGTCACAGCCACTGTAGACCGATCCGCTCATTTTCACTACAGTCAATTTTCACCCCGCTCCAATAAAATTGCTCAACATTCACTCCAGATGAGCGAGTGGTCAGCAGCTGTATTAGAATACCATGTTATGGTATTGGAATATTGGAATGGTATTAGAATACCATGTCCTTCTAATATGCACATTGATGTTGTATATCCTATTATCCCATCATTGCAAAGAATGACTCATATATCCTTGGTTAGTTTTATGTTATTGCATGTTCTGTCAATCTTGTATTGTATTTGAATGTCCATAGCAAACGGTCACCCCACTGAGTCTGGTCTGCTTGATGTTTCTTCCTGAAATAAAAAAATGCTAAGGGATTTTTTCCCGACCAGTGTTGCTAAAGTGCTTACCCCCGGGGTGGGTGAGGTCTAGACCAAGGATGGGCAATAGTGTGCCAAGAAGGGCTAAGGTGATTTCACCTCAGCTGGTGATTTCACAGACGATCAGGACTTTAAGTTGAGGGGATGAGCTCATCAGGAATAACACCTGCTGGCATGATAGGTTGCAAGGCAAACATGCATCGTCTCAGCCCTTCATGACACACTGTTGCCAACCACTGGTCTAGACCTTACATGTGTGTAGTGCATTGAGGTAACTGATGCTATGATTTGGTGCTGTATACTATACATAAATTGAATTGAATTGCACTACGGTCATTATGCCTGATTGATTTGAACATTTACACAAGACAGATTGTCACCTGCTGCAGGCTGAAGTTTTGACGATATTGACAACTTTGTGCAGGGGCAGATTAATGCATTGACTTGCCTGCGGTGAATCTCAGGGACTCCAAGTCACATGGTGCCCCATATTTTTCTCCCCAAAATATGATGGAAATTGCATATAACATCAAAACTAACACAAAGTTGTACAACTTGCATTATGAAGGCATGTCAGCTATGGCATTTTGGCCATGTGACGCGCACTTCTCTGGGCATGAACCAGCAGGCAGGTGCCTCAGTGGTGAGGACCCTAATGGCTGGAAAAGGCTAAGGTGATGACCATATTTCACCTGGCTGCAGCAGATATCTTCGACTGCTTTTGATAAGTGGGGATGAACCAGTTGTATGCCTGGGTAGTTGCCATCCAGGACTCCCAGAACTCTGCATCTTTACCCCACATTTGTGTGGAGTCCGAGAGGGAAACGTGCCCCAAGCTTGAGAACTTTAAGGGTTCTGTGTCTACACTTTGACACCGAGATGCACTCAGGGATCAACCACTTAAGGCCTGCAGGGACACACTCCATCTACCTGGGACCTTCAGCAGATATGTGTTTTGAACTTTCCTGTATTTAAAATGTTTTTGAAAGCCCTTTTAATTGTGTTGATGTTGTAAAGCACTTCGACATGCCTGTTCAGAAAGTGCAATACAAATAAATGTAATGAATGAATGGATGGATTCTTTACCATTAAGAGACAGGCCTATTTCCAACATTTTGTCTTCTGTCTCCAGCGATGTATTGCTGATGCTCTTGAACGTTTTACATGAAGTGCTGTTTTGAACACTTTAATTCTGACAACACATTTTGCTTCCACAGCTGCTGTCACACCTGGCCGACTTTTCCCAAGCAGTGCCCAGCGTCGACTCTGGGTGGGCCGCTGCAGGCAACTCGGTATCTAATTTTCACAGCGAGCACGGAAATAATTACCCAGAAATATCAAGAAATGAGGACGGAGTGGAAACCAAGTTCTCCCGGAGTTGCATCAAGTTGCACCAGGCCTGCCCCGGGGCATCCTGAGCCGAGCACAGTCTCAGGAGTCCAATGAACTCTGGGGGGAAAAAAAGAAAGATTTTTCCTGACTTTTGTTGAGTGGTGTCCTTATTCGCGTGGACTTGGTGCCGAACACCGTCAGGGGAGAGCTGCTGGGGGGAATCAGCTGAGGTGAGTTGTAACTTGTCCCACTACATGAAAGGATGTAGACTGAAGGATCTCTCTGAAGAAGCGATGGACTGAACAGCAAGAGCACAAGTCTGCAATTCCTGATGATGCTCGTTTTAATTAGCGAGTGAGTGGATTATTTTGATTCATTGGTTGGTATACAGTCACATGTCACAGCTGTGTTTTGATCTGAATTCGTGTGTTGTTGGCTAGTTTTCACCATCATCCATTTTTAATAAGCACGTCACAGTCACGGAAAGGCAAAGAACAGGACGGACACCTCAAATCATAAAAGTGGCTCGGAACCCCAGCAACGCTAAATTAGCTATGCGAAGGCAGCTGCTCTTTGAGCTCAAACGCTCTTTTTGTGTGTGGTGAAAACAATGAATAATTCTCTTTTAGGCCACATACGTGGGTGTTGGGAGCAGGGCAGCAGACAGGAGTAATATCTGAGGCTCAGATCAAAAGGCAGATGAATTTTAAAGTGAACACGCGCACTGAGCGGAGAGCGAGGCGGGAACGCGTGTCCCGATGTGCATTTGTCTGAGTGAAAAAGTGAGGTTGTTTACACGTGATGAGTGAGTGCTTATGTGTTCACCTTCGGAAAAGACATCTGTGTAAGTGGCTCATCGTTATTCTCAGCGTGTGGTGCAAAAAAACAAAAAAACAAAAAAAACCTTCATCAACCCACATGCTTTAGAGATGTCAGTCACAATAGTCGGTGGGCATCACATGTAAATCTTTGAACAACACGAGCTTACTTTAAAATATTTACGATTCTTCAGGGAGTCTTGAGGTCACACAGGCTAAACAGATTTAACCTGGTGTGCTTATTTTTGAGCACACAAACAAAGGTGATATAATCAGAGAATATTTCGTTCACAGTGGAATCAAATTTTATATTGTTACAGTTGACACTTTATCAAATTGACAAAAATGCTCCCTGATTATATATATTTTTTACATTAAATCCTCAATAAATTAAGTAAAATCAATAGGGACGATAACTCCGCTATTATTGTTCTTTATTTTAAAAAAAACCTACTGACATCAAAACAGCGTCATTCAATCTCCTGTCACACTACCTGCAACCTTTTTTCTAATGTTAAAGCTACAGTGTGTAGGATTTAGCGGCGTTACTTAGCAGAAATGGAATATAGTGGGGCTGGGCGGTGTGGCCTAAAATTCATATTGCGGTATAATTTGAAGCATAGAACGGTAACGGTATATATTGCAATATATTCTTCGTATATAAATTTCAATATAACTGTTTCTGAATTGGTAACATACTCCTGTAGCAAATGCATTGCTGCAGGAAGTTGTATTCTTAAATGTTAAGAAATTTCAAATAGTATAGAATGCCATTTTAAGAACATTTATTGTTAAAAAATGCAATTATAGAAAAAATACATAACCTTTCAAGTAACTTCCAAGCAGTGTAACAGTAGATTTCTTAATCCATAACAACGTAACGTTAAAAAAAATAAAATAAAAATTAAACCACTCTATAGTGCTAAACATTCTTCAGATGAGTGTTCCTACAGAGCAGAGGCTCAGAAAAAGTCGTGAATACTCGTTATTTACCGGAGCTCTGGACTTTCAGGCACGTCGGCTGCACACGCGTTTTGAGCGCGGCACTCGGTTCAGTAGGCTCACCACTCCACAGGAAGAGGCGACGGACACGTCGTCCTCAACTCCTGATGTTTTTGAGAGATTCTTTCCGTGTTTGGACCCAGAAGTGCAATGAGCCTGTCTTGAGCGGAGCACGAGACTGTTTTTAACAGGCTCCATACGCAACTTCACGTGAACGCGCAGCTACATTCCCCTCACTCACACTGTGATTTCACCACAACTGCATCGAAAATAACGCAGTTATCACTTTAAAAACAAGTCATCATGACACCAAATCGCACTATTATGTAAACTTTGCAATTCACATGCGTGCTGAACTGTGGAGGGCGGTCCGTGCAGATCAACTATGAGCCATTACACCACCAGCTCCAACGGTTGGCCGGTATAATTGAAAACCCTATTGCTGGGCAAATTTATATTGTTTATATCATCTACCGTTTATACCGCCCACCCTTAGAATATAGCATTTGTAACCATCTGTTCGTTAGTGTATAATTAACTGCAACAAATCCAAGTGTTTTCATAAGCTTAGAATGGAGCGCGCCCCCTCATGGAGGCGCTATGTTGCAGCATCATGTTGATAAAGTAGCCCAAAAGGGACCTCTTTACTCCGCTTTTCACATTTTGCAAGACAGCCGGAAAACTAAAGAAAAAAGAAGAGGAATCAGTGGTGGATCCCCTATACACCATCTACTGGTTGCTAGTGCAGGCTAACAAGTTTGAGAATGCTCATTTTTGTTAAATGGAGGATCATTCATATTGCTTATCACAAGAGAAGGCAAGGGAGCATGAATCTCCATTGCCAAAGACGTGAAAACATGAAAAGAAAAAAACTGACATGAAAATCAGCAACCTCACCAGTAGATGACACTACATCCTACACGCTGTACCTTTAACAGATGTCTGTGGGGTTATGGACACTTTAGTTGTGCTGCTCTGGAACGACGTGACACTTTATGGCTCTGTCGCCATGCTTCAAAGCAGATTAACACCTCTTTATACAGGAGCCAAGAACCCTTGCCTCACGGGTCACCCTCTTATTACAAAAAAAAAAAAAAAAGTATAAAAATCCATCTTGCTCTGCACCAAACTCAATTTTTACTGAAGGTGGCGAGAACCACTTTGCCAACACGTAAATCACCAAAAACATTTCAACAGACTAGTCGGTGTAGAAATGCCAGCCTCATAAGTAAGGAGAAACAGAAAACACTGGGTGAAAAGTGAATTTCAATGCAAGATTTCCTGCATAAAAATTGTAGGAAACTGCACTTAGGCGCTTCTGAGATCCCTCTGGTGCATACAGATACTGATAGGTGGCACATGACGTCCGTTTGGGGAAATCGATCTTTCGACTTTACTTTCGCCCTGCTCAGCACCATTGTCACATCTCGATATCTGATTCAAGTCTTTGTAATCTCTGCAAATGCGACACAGATAATCCCAGAAATTACTTTGGATAGTGCACTTACATGAGGTTCTTTTCCCTCGCCAGAACTCGACCTACATCCCAGATGTCGCGAACGTTTACAGGAACGGCCCCGTAACTAGCCTTCTCAGCCAGCCCCTGTGTCTCCATTGCAGTGAGGACTCACGCGGCTCGTGTAGCTACGTATGCAGTGAAGTAGTAATTCTGCAACAGTTTCAGCTGAAACGTAGATTTTCTCATTCCTCCTCGAGGACTCAAATCCCAGCTGGACCTCGTCCGTCGAGAAGAAAGCCAACCACGTCTGTACCTCCTCATCGGTCCATCTGTTGCCTCTGCTACCCATTCTGTTTCAGTTCTTCTGCTCTTGCTCTCGTTTTGCTAGTCTGGCTTTGCACTTCTTGTTGTCATCTTCTCCTGTGTGAGTTAATGACCAATCAGCGCCGAGCCCAGCCCAAAGGTTTTTTTCTAAGTCCGCTCAGACGTACCTACCCTGGAGCACGGACTTATCTTCCCCCTGAAAAAGGCCCAGAAAATCCCCTTTCAGGGTCTCTCCCTGCAATGGAGACATGCACAACGGTGTGAAACCCCCTGAAATGGCTCACGAGTTCTTGTGGTGGAAATGGACTTATGTTGACATATACAGCAGATGGTTTTCAGTGAGAGGATGACGGGGAAATTCAACCACTGCTGGCTGTGAGAGCGACAGTCGCACACTGTGATGCTGTGGTATTATTGCTGAGTGCTGGATTCAAGATTTTTGGTTGGAAAATACCCTTTTAAGCAGGGTGTTAGCTTCATTCCTTTCCTGCATGCAGTGAGGGAGAAGCAGTCCATGGCAACACAGACAAGGTGTTTGCTCCAATGTCCGGTAAGAAGTGAGTCATTTTCTACCTCCTTCATTGGAGAAATGGGGACCTCAGAAGAGTCAAATTGGACCTTCGAAAATACAAGACCCATGTGCATGCATTCCAAAAATCATGAATCATAATGCAGCAAAGCTTTCACAAAGAAATTTTTTTAACAAAGTTGAATTTTTATCCCTTTATCCCTATTTCGTCAAATGTTACCTACTGCTTGAACCATCTTGGTCAGTTTATAATCATTTGTCACCTCACCAGCATTGCCACATGCATGATAATTATCATATGCGTACAATAACTTTGCACAAAGTGTGATAAAATTGTGGCAGAATTTTGACATTGGAACTTTATTGCATATAAAACTGAAAGAGTGTGATTATTCATTTTATGTTAAACTATTGTGTTGATTTCCCATCGCTTTGCGATGTTACATCATACTTTTGATCTTACATATTTCAAATAAAAACTGTTGCACTTTCTTTCACAAATATGAACAGGTTTTCAGGCGAACATGTTCGAGAGCAGCCAGTGTACAACTGGCCACCCCTCCCCCCCAACACGTCCTCTGTTAGAAAATCCTTTTACAGCTTAATGTTGGTGAAACTATGCAAACAGCAGATGATGTTGTCCATGTGGGATTGTTTACATCCCTATGGCAACAGGGGAATCCCACCTTAAATTCTTATTTTGACATCAGACAAAGAGGGGTTTCCCAGTGTGGCGATGTCATGCCTTGACAATTTGGGTTCAAGCCCATCAGAAGGAGTGCACTTCAAATATTGAAAGTAATGAGAATTAAGCAACCAAAATCTGGAGGATTGTAAAGGAGGTACTATTCTTTATAGTTGCCAAGTTTTGTGGCCCAAATCTCGCTCAATGTGGAGAAAATGACAAAAGTATATGGGGCTCGAGCTATCCATCAAAACGTGACCCCTCTAAGGTTCAATCAGAGTAAGTGAGTCATAATTATGCAAATTGTGTGGTGTGTACAGTGTGTAGATGCTGAGTAAATAGCGACTGTAAAAAAAAAAAAAAAATCTGATATATAGATATGCCAGTAATGTTTGCTGAGCCACCGTGACCCGGACCCGGCTGAGTGGCAGAAAATGAATGAATGAATAAAAGTAATGTCAACTTGGAAAACGATCCCTGATCTGCTGTAATTGTCAAAACCCGTCTCCTACAATCTCATCAGCCAGCCCCTCTTATCATGTTACCTCATCGGCAGGACAATTTCAAGTTCGCCTCTTGTGGAACCAAAGCCACATGTATTTGAATGGACAGTTTTCGAGTTTTTCATTCATTGATTCATTCATTTTCTATACCTGCTTACTCCAATTAAGGGTCATGGGCGGGGGGGGGCTGGAACCTAACCCAGTGGTCATTGGCCGAGAGGCGGGGTGCACCCTGGACAGGCTGCACCACATATAGACAGACAAACACATTCACACTCTCACTAACACCTACGGTCAATTTAGAGTCACCAATTCACCTAACCTGCATGTCTTTGGAAGTGGGAGGAAGCCGGAGCACCCGGAGGGAACCCACGCAAACACGGGGAGAACATGCAAACTCCACACAGAAAGGACCGGGTTGGAAGCGAACCTGGGACCTTCTTGCTGTGAGGCAACAGTGCTAACCACGAAGCCACCGTGCCGCCCGTTTTCCAGTCTTTGTATGATGATTTGTTTTTAGCATCTTGCAACGCTGCTCCTCGCTGACTGACCAGTAGCAGTTTTTCTCGCAGATGTTCTGTCCGCTTTCATTGTGTGCCTGCAGCTTCTTTGGAGACGAAGAAAAAGAAAGAAAAATGAGACAAATATTGTAATAAAAATTAAAATTTTCATTGTAGAATTTATAATCTATCCTTAGAGGTAAATGACACCGTCCTGGAAAGCTTTTGAGCCCAATGAAACGATTGTAAGGTGCATTTGCATTCGTACAGCTGCACACGTCAGCGTGGTTCTCAAACGCCCAGAACCACCTCTAACACTCAGGGAGGGCTGGAACTAACAATTGTTTTCATGATCGAGTGATCGATCGATTGTTGTCTCGATTCATCGATTAGTTGTTAGGTCCATAAAATGTCAGAAAATGTTGAAAAATGGTGAAGATGTTGCCTTCAATGTCTTGGTTACTGTCAGAGAAGAAAGAAACTAGTAAAATAAACCAGAAAATATTCACATTTTAGAAGCTGACATGAGAGGAATTTGGATAAAAAAAGACTCAAAAGGATTAATCGATTATCAAAGTCATGTCAATTAATTTAATAGTTTGTTAATCGTTGCAGTACTACACTCAAGTGGAACTGCAACTTGGAACATTCAAACTTCACATCCTTTAAGGGATCCTGCTGGGAAATAAAGTAGTTTTTTCTACTTTAGGTGCAAAAGCGTCTTTAAAGTTCTCTTTTATCAAATGGGACAATTTTGCATGCACATGCTTGCATATGTGCCTAAAACCTTTGCACACCACTGAATGTATGTCCTGTGAATCACTTTAAATAGCTTTTTGGCCCAAAAGGTTGTCTATAAATAAAGTTAGCCTTATTATTTCCTCACTTCAGCAGCGATACCTCTGAAGCTTCTGCCAAACGAGGACTGCTTTTGGAAAAAAACAAAAACAAAAACCCAGTCAGCCTGTCGGTGTGGTCTGCGGGGCATTCACCTGCCTGACAGATGCAGAGGGAGAGTGAAAACGAAAGGAAGGAGAGAACGAGAGAAGCAACTCGTTACCAAGCTCCCCGGCATTGATCGTGACAGATTTTTGGTCGA
This sequence comes from Chatrabus melanurus, assembly GCA_900302635.1. Classification (NCBI taxonomy): domain Eukaryota; kingdom Metazoa; phylum Chordata; class Actinopteri; order Batrachoidiformes; family Batrachoididae; genus Chatrabus; species Chatrabus melanurus. The sequence goes on along the minus strand of OMMV01188370.1, from coordinate 987 downwards.
GCGTTAAAAGCCGAGCGTTGGAGTGCAGTGGGTTCAGTAACTCACTCAGGAACATTTCTAAGAACGGGCGGAGAAGTTTATTATTAGCCAATAATTCCAGCAGCTGCACTCAGGCAGTCAGTCTATATGAGAAATAATGGGAAAATGATGCAGTGTGTGTTTACCGTGATTTGGTTTGGAGGAGGAATCCAATAAAGATGATGAAGAAGCCTCATCTCCGCACCTAGCAGGGCTGGGCTGGGTGGCAGAGTATTCAGCGGAGAGAGAGAGAGAGCGAGAGAGCACAGGGAGAAGGAAGTGATTACTGTCGTTAAGACGACAGGAAATGTTGTATCTCCTTGACGTTTAGTAATGATCGCAGCAGCTGGAAACAATAAAACTCCAACATTGTGCAATTATTGGCTTGCCTCTCTTACATTAGATAAAAGTAATAATGCACATTATCCCCACATCCCCCTTTAACGTCGCACCAGTTAGAGAGCGGAGGCAGCAAATAAGGTTTGCTGTGCAGGAAGCTGTGTAGGCCGACGGTTATGATTGACTGGAGGAAGAACTCCTGCAGCGCTGTGCGGTGTGACCACTTTAGCACTTTTCTGTGCTCCACCACTGTATTTTATTTTCTTCTTCTCGCACTTTTCACCTGCAGGATTATGCAAAGACTGAAAACACTGGATCAGACTCCCAATCATTCTGGCATGCAGATCATTCATGAGATTAAATTGCATTAAAACAAACCAAAAATGAAAGGCATCAGAGGGCTGATGCATATCCTGCACGCTCTGCACACTGAGATATACGTTTATATTATGAATTCTTATTGTCAGCATACTTATTGTTTTTTTAACACTATATATGATTTCATATTATGACTTCTTTGTGATTTCATCATGAACTCACTTATACCAATCCACCACAAATATTTTACTGATCAATCTGAGCTTTTGTTCAAGTCTCTAGCCATAGTGGTAGCGCAGATATTATGATAAA
>OMMV01188344.1:0-10048 GCA_900302635.1 Chatrabus melanurus | reverse complement strand
CCCCATCTCGGAGTTCCCAAACAAGCTAAGACTAACAGGCTAACTTAGGTTTGGGTGCTTGATTAACTCATAGTTTTGGTTAATAGGCGGAGGTTTTCATAACGGGTGGCTTGGGAACTGTTAAAGTATGACCAGCATATTGCCTCAGTAATAGAAGCACCATCAGTGGATCAAATATTACGACGCTACCGATACCTGCTAACAGTGCTAACGGCGCTAACATACAAATTAAATAATACTAAAATTTCACTCAACGGAAATACTGGAGCACAGACTTCTTAGATGGTCCGTGAGTACAATTAACCACACAACAAGCCATATTATCTCAGATGTTTGTAATATAAATGCTCAGAAAGGACGGACGCAGTCGGTCCACAGCAGCTACCAGCCACGACTAGCGACCTCTGCTGGCAGTGCCCTGGAGTCTGGACTCCTCTCGCTGGTCCACAGCTGTCACTCAAAGCGACCACACCCCTAATTATTGATAACTTTATGGCTTAAAATATCTCAAAGTGATGAGTTATAAAAAATGTACCCCATGTACAGTTGTCATGAACAGGGAAACTAGGTATACTGTAGAGACCAAAACCGTTTTTGTTTTTTTTACCAGGGTGTAAACATGTTTACTGCTGCGCTAAAATTGGGGATTTTAACATGGTGCACTATGGGGAGTGACTCACTTTTGGAGCCAGCCTCAAGTGGCCATTCAAGGAACTGCAAGGTTTGTCACTTCCGCTTTGGCTACATTTCTCAGCACCGGAGGTCGGGGCTTGTTCCTGTCTTACTGTTTATGTCGTAGTATTGCGCACAACAACAACAAGTGAAGTCAACTCTATCATAGTACTAAATCAAATTGTTCAACTGTAATACGAGTCATTTTTACTATGATAGACTTGATTTCACTCGATGGTAGGGTGGGAACTAGTCTGGGCAAAGTAAATTTTATGGCGTCGAGAAAGCAGACACAACTAATAGGTTTTCTGGTGCATTAACGGATCTGTGCCAACCTGTCAGTGTGCGCCAGTGGACAGCAGACGCCAAAGCTCCCTGAGGTGAAGCAGTGAAGAAGTAAAGTGAAGTTATTTATTTTTCCATGAGTGCTTTCTGTGTGTAAGGTGCATCTGAGTGTTGCGTCCTCTAAATACCAGAAATATACCGCATTTGACTTTTGACGGTCTTTGGCACAGCTGTGTTCTTCTGCCAGATGATAGCAGTTCATGCACCTGATAACATCTCATTTTAGACCAACACGCCCATTGCGCAAAAATGAGTTCTCCTCGGTATTTAGACGACATGGATGCTGGGTGTGAAAACCTGGGTGGAAACAACCAATAACACTTGTACTGCGCTGGGTTGATGATAGAGCCCTGTGTGTGTGTGTAATTCTCATCAGTTTGAATTAGGCTCCTCCCATAAACTTTGATACACACTGTAGTACGGACAGAAAGCCATAAACTGTACAGATGTTTGTCTTCATTCACACGTCTCCTGTTCACACTGTTGTGTTGGAGCAGCATGTGTGTGCTGCCACTCTTATGGCATGAAGATGCAAAATTCCAGAAGGTCAAAGGTTATAAAGTGCAGCTTCAGCCAGACATAAAGCGTCAAGACGTCGACTGCGCAGACATCGAGTCATAGCAATGAGATTTAAAAAATCTGACAGCATTCATAGATGTTGCCTTAAAACAGAAGGGTTGGCGATATTCTCATTTCAGGACAAACACACCAGTTACTCAGACTGTGCACATTGTCAAGTATTTGAGGTGAACATAGTCTTGTTGGTCTATGTGTGTTTTTCCTGCTCTGCTGTACTAATAATATGATTGATATGCACTCAGTGGCCACTTTGTTTAGGTATAAAGCCCCCTTCTCACACGGACATGCATCACGGAAGCTCATGGTCTGAAACCTTGTCCTTACCTTGGAAAACCTTAGAGGGTCTGGGAGGGTGCCCGTGGTGAAACTGCGATACTCCGCCATTGTGCCATGTTCTTGTTTTAACTGGGGCTGAAATTTCAAGGTGTTCAAAAATGATTTTTTTTCCCACCCACCACAACCTTTGACATACTTTTTTTGTAATTCCCTTGTAGGAAGCTGGTAACATTGTTGTACATGCTGTAACATCACCAGGAGTTTTTTACGGAAGCACTACGGTTGCGCTAAAGTTATACTACGGGCATGCTATGTTTGTTTTTTGCACACATTGCAGGGTATACAAGTCTGACACATTATATCATCACACTGTGTGCTAGACCAGCACGTTACATCATCAAACCGCATGATAGATCTCATTCGTGGGCAACCGTGAGCTACACACGACAGTTTGTCAGAGTTATAGACCGCGAGCTTCAGTGATTGTTATCCGTGAAAGTGAGCACAGACCTTAAAGTTGAATCAAATGGTTTCTTTGATAGATGGCTAACTTCTTGAGATAGAGATTGACTGCTGGTCTGGCTGGGTGGTTGCCCATGGGGACCCAGGGCGTTTCTGTAGGGTGGTGGATGCTGCAATGTGCAGCACCAGCACACACTTCTAGACCTGAGCAGACATGTTGATTAGATATTTGCACTGATTACCCAGCAAACAAAAAAACGTCCCCTTGACGTTCCCTAAAGGTCCTCTCCAAACAATGCGTAGGGTTCCCTTTCTGTCCTGGGGACGTTATTTGCGACGTCCTAAGAACATTGCGAGGATTTTGGGGCAACGTTTTCTAGACATCACGGGGACGTTGGGGTAGTGTCAGGGGGAATGTTTTAGATGTCCCTTATATTAGCCTACCACCACTATTATCATTCTAATAATATAATAATTATTATAATAATTATAATTATAATAATTTCTAATAATTGAAGGCAGTGTAGTGGTTAGCGTCACCACCCATGAAGTTGGTGATCAAGGTTTGATTCCTGCTCAAGGTAGGTATGATTGCACGCTCCCTCTAATTTTGAGTTACCTTTACTACTTTTAATTAGTACAGCAGACGCTTCTATTCAAGACGACATTGTCAGTATGGAGCGGGAATCAAAATGGTGCCCCAAGATTGGTGGACTTTAACGCTAACCACTACACCATCACCGCCACATTGATGTATACTGTAATTAAAACCATTCAAAACAATTACATTGAAAGACGTGCAGGGGAGAATAAGGAAATATTCTCTGATTTTTATCAGACTACGACAGGTTTCGTCTGTCGTCGATGTACTGATCAATACATCCCAATGAGTGCATTATGCCATCTTACCTTGTTACAAATTTTAAAAAGTAAACGTCCCATGAAAGTCCCGTCGACGTCGCCATTATAACATTATGCGTGACCAAAATGGGACGTTCTAAAGACGTCTTTGAAGTACCTAATGAGAAGGTTATCCAGAGGACCACATAGGAACGTCCCGGTGGGTCCGATTTACGTCTCATTCAGAACGTCGCACAAGGATCAACAAAAACTTGCTGCAGACATCACAAACATCCCGGTAACGTCCGGCAGAGAACGTTGTGGTGGGGACCAATCGGGGACGTTACGAATGTCCGGTAAACATCCGGGGGACGCCCCCTGTTTGCAGGGTATCAGGTTTAGAATTGTACCTAACTTGCTTGACGATGAACCTTCAGCAATATCAATGATGGTTTGCTTCTCTCCTTTAGGACAATGTCAACATCAGTGAAGCTGCAAACTTCCTGGTCAAACACATCATGGCCACAGAGAACGACATCCTGAGATCTGTTGTGCCGGACACCGTCTCGCCTAAATTCGAGCCCAGCAGGCAGACAAGCTGCTCTGGCTGTTTCAAATAAAATGGGATGGAGCAGCAGTAGGACAGCCAGATGGAGGCAGTGAACAAAAAAAACGACAAAAACACTATTCCACGGAAAATACAAGTACTTTTTGTCCAAAGCACAGGTGAACAGTTTGAATGTGTTTATTTATGTTCTTGTTGGACAGTTACAAGAAAATCAGGAATACTGCAATGTCACACTGACTCAGAAGTTTCAGTAAATTCTCATACTGTTTTTAAAGCTTTTGGCAGAGGGTGCTAAGCAGATAAACATGTTTTATATAATGTGCTTATCTCTGCTCTTTGCCGCGAGGAAGTGGGTGATTCCTTAATCCATCAATCCAGAATGTTTTTGCACTCATCAGTATATCCTGCATTTTCCAAGCGTATCTGGAAAACATGCCAGCGTGTATCTTTTTCACGCTTTTCTGGATGAGCCAAAGAAGTCGGTGACTGGACACTTTTACTGGACTGACACCAGGTTTGCAAATGTGCTGCTGCCATATATGGATTTTTTTCATGCTTTGTTTTAGTTGTGTTTTCAGTTGTCTCGGTCTGTTTATTGTTCTCTCTGCAGGTTTTCTGCTGATCTCCACGAAAACCGATGGAAAGATAAATGTCGAAGGGAAGAATTCATAAAATTTTGGTGTTGATCAGGACCGGATGTGGACTCTAGATCATGCATTTTGCATTTCCAGTGTGCATTTGACATAAGTGCTCCAAACGTATACGAACAAAAGCAAGCAGAGCTGTAGTTGGCTGTTCTGCTGCATTTTGTTTATTTGGTGCAGCCGGCATTAAGCGCAATGCGTAAAGCTACCACTGATAACATATTTTCTCGGAATGTGCCTTACAATAAAAGTTAGTATCAAAGCAGTTTAGACCACAACATAAGAACACAGAAAACAGCTTTATTCCAGAAGTGCAAAAACCTTGTGGATGATAATATAACCATTTTGACAGTCGGTACACTGTCAAAACCATAAAACTGTCAAATTTCACATTGCAAATTTTGGCGTGTACTCAATTACAGTTACCTACTATCAATAATCTAAAGAAACCAGGATCAATAAGTCCTTTACTTACTCAGGGTGACTCAGTTACAGTTACTGCTAGTTACTCCGTTAGAGTGATTTAAGGCAGCACGGTGGCACAAGTGGCTAGTGCGCTTGCTTCCAAGACAGAAGGTATGAACACAACCCAATAAAAATAAATAGCACTAAACAAAGGCAAGCCTGAACAGGTGGGTCTTAAGCTTCTTTTTAAAGGTATCCACAGATGTTAAGTACAGTGAGAGGGCATACCACAATTTGGCAGCCACAACCTCGAAAGCTCCTTTGGTTTTCAGCCTGGACCGAGAAAGCACCAATGGTCTCTGGTCAGAAGACCTCAGAGACATACGGATATAAAAGTTCACTAACGTAAAGAGACATCTGACCTTGCAGAGTCCCGAAAGTGATCACCAAAATCTTAAAGTGAAGTCTTAACTTCATGGGGAGCTGGTGTAGAGAATTGATGTCACATGGGATGTCTTGGAGGGCCTTGTAAGAAGCTTTGCATCAGCATTTTGGACTATTTGAAGCTATCCAGAGATGATTTGCTGAAGCAAAAAAATCAATGTATTGCAATAATCTGGACACAGTGAAACAAATGCAATATATGGTCATTTCAATTTCAGATTATAATACAACATGATTAAGAAGGGCAATGATCTGTAAGTGGAAAAACAAAACTCTGTAAGACAATTGAATTGTCTAGATTTAAGGCCTGGTCAAATATCATGCTTAGATTTCTGACATTTGAATGAACTAATGATGAATGAGAGCAAAGCTTCTCAGTCACCATAAGGACAAAGCTGACTGGTGCACAAATAAGATCTTCAGTGTTTTTTTCTGTATTAAGTAACAATTTGTTGTCAGTCATTCAATTCTTGATAACATGAATGGTGTCCTGTAGGATGGATAATTTGGCCACATTATGAGGCTTGAACGAGGTGTACAACTGATAATCATCTGCATCATGTGCACTAGAAGAGAGATTATATTCATAATGTGTCCTCGTGGAAGCATGCACAGAAAAAAACAACAAAATAGGCCCCAGGATAGAACCTCGAAGCACACCACAGGACAGAACGGCTGAAGAGGACACACAATTAGCTGCACTGACTGAAAAACTCCTGAGAGACAGGTAGAATGAAAACCACTCCAGGGTTGACCCAGATATGTCCGCCCAGCTCCGAATATTCTCAATCAGGATACAACGATCGTTTGTGTCAAACGCTGCAGAAAAATTCAATAGTATAAAAACAATATTCTCTTGTATCACTGAATGCTAAGATGTCATTTGAATAAGAAGAGCTGTTTCAATAGAGTGCAACTGACAAAATCCTGATTGAAGATTATGATGTTCAGTCAAGATGTCTGTAAGCTGTTTGGCTAGCGCTTTTGTAAACCTGTTGAAATAAAAGGTAATTGTGAGATTGGTCTACAATTCTTGGGGAGGGAGGGGTCAACGTTGGGCTTTTTAAAAGAAGGTAAAAAGTTAGAGATCTTTTATCGATTATTATAATTATCTATAAGTCATTCAGTTACTATTACTTTTAAGTTACTTTGAGATCTGCCCCTTGCTCGAGATCCCCACCTAAATTTAATAACTTCTCAACTCCCTGTTAGACTACCAAATAGCTGATTAAAGTTTTGTGCAAGTTGGATTTGGATTTCCAACCTATACACCAGGGTTCGATTCCAGGTCTGTCTACTTCAAGGTACCTGTCTGTCTGTGCTCTTGGACAAGAGGGGGGTAATAGACTCTCATCTGCTTCATGCTATGGTTTCCAGGGGATAAACACTGACCCAGTGGGTCCAGTGGCCCTCAAAGCCTGTATATGGCTTGTCTGCTCTTTCTTTCTGACCCAAGGCCTACTTCATCTTTTGAGATATCCTGCTGGCAAACAAACACAGATGCTTAGAGACAGATGGACAACAACAAAAAAATACTCTGGTGCCACACATTGCCAGATCCACTCCACTACGGAACCGTGCTGAGTCCCGGCAACCACGCAGGCAGACAACTGGTCCGTCCACACCTCTTGAAAGTGGCCATCTATCTGCAGTAGCCAGGTGAAACGTGAGTGTCCTCTTGGCCTTCTCCAACTGCTGGGGTCCTCAACAATGAGGCACCTGTGTGCTGGATCATGACCAGAGAAATGCGCCACATGCTCAAAATGTCATAGCTGAAGTCTCTCACAATGCAAGTGATACTCCTCATCTTAGTCTCCCTCAGTAAAGGTGCAATCTCACTATAATTTTTACCCCAGTCTTTGGTGAACGCAGGGCAAAGTCGAGAAAATTTGCCAAATGTCAGCAAAAATCACATTACCGGACTTTGGTAGCAAACCTCTAATGCAGCTCGGTGTTCCACAACGTGGTGCTAGTGAAGGCCGGCGAGGTGGGCGTTAGCCAGCGTGCCATTAGAACAAGTGGGACTTTTGCCAATGTGGCAGAGTGTGGGAGAGGGGGTTGGCACACCACTGTTCAGTGATTCTGATCAGGCAGGGCGAAGCAGCACCCAAACATTAGCCAGCGTAGACGATTGCACCAGTAACTTAGGCTAGGGGAGAGAACTTGGTCATAGCGGAGATTAACTTTCTTTAACGGTCTCCAACGTAGCCAGAGGTACATCGGCAAATGCCGAGAAATTTTAAACGATGAAAATTTTTGGACGTAGTCGATGTTCATTAGCATTGACTGGAGGAGGCCAGCGGACACCGATGTTTGCAAATACGTTCGTCTACGTTGGCCCAAATGTCTAGGTGAAAAAGTCAATTTCGCGGTACCCAAGGATCCTCCAAAGAGACCTAGTACCAAAGATATCCAGTCATCGCCTTAGTCCGGCTACATATGGGATGGTCAGATTCTTTCTCCTTTCCTGATTCTCCACTCTATCTGTGCCATTTCTGTTCCTTCTTGTGGTAGATTTGGCAAGGGCCCACCGGGGGTATCCACAAGCCTGCAGAGCTTTCTTCAGATGTTCGTTTTCTTTTGTTTTGTGCGCTGGTGGGGATGTGTTCTGCTCTGTGGGGTAGTGTCTTGATCACTCCGAGTTTATGTTGTAATGGATGATGAGAGTCAAACAGTAGTTACTGATCCGTGTGAGTTAGGGTTTCCAGACACCTAACCCCCCACCACCAAACATCGGAGGAGCACCTGTGGAAGCAGTCGACAGCTTCAGGTACCTGGGTGTAAACCTCACCAAGGACTTAACCTGGAGCAACAACACCTCAGCCCTGGTCAGGACGGCAAACCAGCGCCTGTACTTCCTCAGGAGACTGAGTTGCACTGGACTTGGAAGTTCAGTCCTGAGGGCCTTCTACAGGTGCGTGGTGGAGAGTGTCATGTGCTCCTGCATCACTGTGTTGTACTGCAACTGCTCTGCAGCGGAGAAGGCTCTGCAGAGGGTCGTAAATGCCACACAGAGGACTGTGGGAGGCAGCCTACCCACCATCACGGACATATACACGGACAGATGCAGGAAAAGGGACTTCAGCATCAAGAAGGACCCCACCCACCCCGCAAGCACAATGTTTGTCCCCCTCCCCTCAGGCAGGAGGCTGCAGAGCATCAGATGCCGTACCACCCGACTGAGGAACACCTTCTTCCTAGAGGCTGCTCGACTGTCGAATTCTTGTGGAGCACTATAGCACTGTTGCTTCCCGCAAAAGAACCATCTTCCTCAGACCGTAGCACTGTCACTATGCACAAAACATGGACATTTGCACATCTGTCACTTTACACAAAACTTTTACAACCTGTACATTTGCACATACATTTGCACAATACTCTTCTGTTTTTATTGCCCTCATTTCATTTATATTTACAGTCCAGTCTAGTTTATTTATTATTAACTTCCGGGACCTTTAGAAACATAGTTTCGTACCATGTCATGTGTAAGCCTTTATGGTATGACAATAAAGAATCCTTGAATCCAAGTCTCACAACCATACAGTAAGTTAGGAAGCACCAGGACACTAAAGACTTGGACCTTCGTTCTCCTGCAAAGATATTGGCATTGCCAAACACCTCTGTCCAGTGACCTCATGAATCCATAAGCTCTTCCCAGGCGTCTCTTGATCTCAAAATCTGAAGACCCAGAGAAATGAACGCCTGTAAAAAGAAAAAAAAATCCACAGTTAGCCCTCACAGTTATGACCAATCATATAATATACTGTTTGCATTTTGTGAAAAACTATGCGCAACACACAGCAGGCTCAGTCTCATTACTTTTTAGACATACCCTGTAGCACCTCCATATGACAGTTTGGCAGAATTACGTCTGTAATGTTAACACTATCTTAAATAGAAACATTGTTACAACTCCTACTAGGTGTTCATACATACAGGTATGAATCAGGTATGATGAAACTTGTGTTGTCAGAAATTCCTACAGCTGACAATTGTGTAACCCTAATTTAACCAGACATTTTGAGCAACATGACATTCCTATTTATTGCAACAACTTGGCGTGGGTGAGCGGTTGAAGGGAAAGAGAGAGCTAGACAGTTGGCCACACGCTGAGTGGGCAGCTTCATTGGAGCAGTTTTAGAAAGAATGGTCTTATTTAAAGTTTGTTTTTAAGAACTATTTGCAACATCTGTTTTGTCAGGTTTTACTAATCAGTACGCGCAATTTTTCATCATCTGTAGGGAAAAAATGTGTTGATTGCTTTAGAATCGACTGTCTCTTGCGCTCACTTGCCAAAGCCTGAGTCTCAGTATCCATGGTAACCCAATCTTTTTTTATGGGTGTCCTCTCACATCTGCGTGAAACTCTTTCTCACATAGTCGTGCGTACACAAACAAACACACATATTTTTCCACTCTGCATGCTTTGACTCATTTTTTTAAGCTCATGTTTCCCGCTCACCTACACATTTTTTTTTGTGCTCCTTCTGCTAAGCTCCGTGTGCTCTCACAAGACAGCAGGGTCGATTTTATGTTCGTACCTCCTCTGCCTCGTTCTTTTAAAATCAAGATTATGCGTTTCTGATTCACATCCAGTATGCACATCACATTATGACAACCTGCACAGGCTCCATTTCACACCTAGAGAAGCACTGTCTACAACTGCGTGAAGGTGTTTTATTATTTTTGGTGCTCTTAAATTTTTCTATTAGCTGTCATTGGCACAAAGTGAAGGCCATCGAACATGTTGCTGCCATCGCCATGTTTTTGTCCCCTCATATGGTAAAGAAAAAAAAGAGTATTCATACCGTATT
>OMMV01188341.1:0-10568 GCA_900302635.1 Chatrabus melanurus | reverse complement strand
CTAACATTATGAAAATAGTTTTGAGGGGGCCAAAATGGAACCTTCCCCCTCAGGAAGGGTCTGAAAATTTTAACCCCATCATTTTCTGGCAGTCTGGCCCCTAATGAAGCCAAAACAGCAAAAAAATAAAATAAAAATAAATAAATAAATAATAAAATCAATCAATCAATTTTAGGACAAAAATCCTACGGGAGTACGCACCATACCACACTGTCATCTGGACTAACCAATCCACTCAATGGTTGTATGTAGCACAATGGACCATCTAGTTCTATATATACAGTATACAGTATATGTATAGTTATTATGATTGTGGAATGGCCAGTTTATTTTTAGCTCATACAGTTTTTTTTTTAAAGATGTTGAGATTTTTAAAGTGTTCATTGCATTCATTAGTGGTGTGTTTTTTTTGTTTTTTTGTTTGCCAGGGCCTGCTATATTTTAACAGTAAGTTGAAGATGCTGGAGAGAAGGCAACAGCAAGTGAGAGAGCTGAGAGCAAAGCATGAGGTGTTGTTGGAGGAGCTGGAAGATACCAAGTCCCGACTAATGATGGAGCCCAGCAAGTGGAGAGGAGAGTGTAAGTCGCTGCGTAACCGTTACTATCCACACGTCTGTCTGAATTTCAAACCATCTTGAGTGACAACCCGTCTAACCCTTTCCAACAGTTGAGGTGGACCAGAGCTTGGATAAAGATTCCGTGGAGTACCTGGAGGCTTTGGCACAGGTCACAGAGGAGCTGGAATTCTGCGTCAACCTCTGCAAGTCCCGTGTCATGATGGTAACCTGCTTCGACATCAGCATGCCGACATCTGGCGCTCAGGAGGGACTGCGTGAAGTCGAAGTCTGAGGACAGAAGAAAGTAGAAGGTGAAGAAATGCGGACGTGAGATGATGGAAGAACGGTGGAAATGTAGCAACCAGTTTACAGATGTTACTGGAATGAAGAGACAAAAGACGGCTGAAAACGAGAGTCCAGAACAGTGCATGAATACAAAGGAAACCTTAAAACCACCGAGCTAACAGTCCCTCGTTGTCCAGAACATGTTTGAATGGCGGAGAAACAAAACGTGAGCACAAGTGCTGTTGCCTGTACGGCACGACAGTGGCCATCATTTACCCAAGAGTCAATGAGCAACACCTGGAAGTGCCTTTTTTATTGTCTTGTTTTGAGTCATTATTTTTCAGATGGTGCAGGTAAACATACCGAAGCAAACCATGAACATACTGCTTTTAAGAAAAAATATTTTATATTGCATTGTATAGTGTATTTATATGACTACGTGGTGTGTACAAACCTCCTTTTAAGAGGAAGAAAAAAAAAGAGGGGGAAAAAAGAAAAAGCAATAAGCTAATGTTATTGCGCTCCCTGACTTTGCCTTTTCTCTCGTTTCAAACCTCAGTCAGCATTTTATCCATGTTCATTCAGCCTCTTGCGCCTTATTTGATCTCTCTGGTTCTGTAGTTTTCCAGGACTTTAAAAACTGGACTGTGTTATCTCATCAAGGACTGCGTTTTGCTGTCGTCGCTCATCTCCTGCCAGCTGGCCTGTGCAGGCTCGCAGGGTTGAGTGAATGTTTTTCTCCCTCCAGTTGCCTTGATCGAAACGGTCTCAGCTGACTTACTGAGGTAGAGCGGCAGTTATTCGGGAACGGAGAGCTTATTTAAGCCGCACTAACCCGTGTTTAAAGACGAGTGATTAAGCCAAAACATATCAATCAGAGGGCCACTGTGATGGATTGTGATTATTCCTGATTTAGCCATTCTCTCTGGTGCCTCAGCATGTGCTCGTGCAACCCTAAGAGATCTAACTTTCCTGACACTTGCCTATGAGGATAGCATAATGAATGGAAACACATCGATAGCGCTGCTCGTTAAGTCCACTTTCTCTACAAATGGGCTTGAACGGGGTGCGAGCTATACACAATAAAACCAAAATGCAAACAGAGAACGCACTAAACTACTGACCACCAACACAGTACTCTTTCAACTGCGACAAAGGTCTATGCATTCCATTAGATAGTTTACACCATCATCGTAAACTGGTAACAAGGCTGTTATTACATGGGTCCAATGAGACGGCAGGGAAAATTAACAAGCAGGCGTGACAATAAATTCCAAGAATTTAACAGTGCAGCATTTTAAATATTGTCTTTTCTGACGCAGAATCTTGTTCCATAAAATACCATTAACATGCCATTATACTGAATCATAGTCTAAACTGGATTAATAGCCAGCAAGTGATGTTAGCAAGCGCTTTGGACTGGATTCATGGGAAGTTACATAAAAAAAAAAATTGTGAATTTGAAGAAAACATAAAATGAATGAGCTGACTTTTGAAACAACTTAGTTTACAGGTGTAGCATAGCTGGACATAGAGACCTACCTGACAGTATTACAAAGATATCAGCTATGCCACTATCAACAGTCTTTCGGGTCCTGGTGTTTCCTGTCTTACTGTATGGTTGTGAGACTTGGATGCTAACCAGTGACCTAAGCTGATGACTGGATGTCTTTGGTAGGACTTTGCATCAACCAAGTGGTTACTTAGGGAGACTCAGATGTGGAAGATCATTTGTGTGGTGAGGGAACATCAACTATGACATTTTGGCCATGTGGTGCGTTTCTCTGTGCATGATCCAGCACGGAGGTGTCTCAGTGTTGAGGGCCCTAGTAACTGGAGAAGGCCAAGGGGGCGCCCATGTTTCACTTGGCTGCGGCAGCTAGATGGTTACTTTTGAGAGGTGGGGATGGACCGGTTGTCTGCCTGGGTGAGTGCCATCCAGGACCCACAGCGGTTCCGTGGTGTGGTGGATGCAGCAATGCTCGGCACCGCCGATGTTCCCAGACCTGATCTGACTATCAACAATCCTGCTAGCTGCTCATATAAGCACATTGCATTTATGCCAAAAGTTATCTATGCATCACGAATATCAATCGTCTTTTTTGATTATTCTTAGTGTGATTCTTGATTCCTCGTGGAGCACAGGGCTGGCAATGATTCCGCCTTTCAATTACTGGCACGTGCAAAACCGAGCAGGCACAATGTAAATATATCTAATGTAAATTGACCTGAGCAAAGTTCTAAATGTTTAATGTCTAATGTGTAATGGTTTACTGACCTTGACTATGTGGGCGATGCTGTCATTTTTTTCAGGATCAATGGATACCCTGATTGCAGCACATGAGAAGCTGAGTGAGGAATCGATTGTCCTGGATCAAGACTAAGATCCAGGCTTTCAATGACTTCCTGGACTCGGCTATCAGAAGTGTATCTGTATGTGGTGAAAGTGTTGAACTTGTAGAGAGATTCACTTATCTCGGCAGTGATATTCATGTCTCTGGGTTCTCGGCCTTTTAAGGTTGAGAGACGCCTGGGAAGAGGTTACGGACTCATGAGGTCACTGGACAGAGGTGTTTGGCGGTGCCCATATCTTTGCAGGAGAATGAAGGTCCAAGTCTTTAGGGTCCTGGAGCTTCTTGTCTTACTGTATGGTTGTGAGACTTGGACGCTAACCAGTGACCTAAAGTGACGACTGGATAGCTTTGGTACCAGCTCTCTTTGGAGGATGCTTGGGCACCGCTGGAATGACTTTGTGTCAAACGCACGCTTACTTAGGGAGACTCAGATGAGGAGAATCACTTGCATTGCGACGGAGGGTCAGCTTCAACATTTTGGCCATGTGGCGCGTTTCTCTGTGCATGATCCAGCATTTGGGTGCTTCAGTGTTGAGGACCCCAGTGGCTGGAGAAGGCCAAGGGGACGTCCACACTTCACCTGGCTGCAACAGATAGATGGTTACTTTCGAGAGGTGGGGTTGGACCGGTTGTCTGCCTGGGTGGTTGCCATCCAGAACCCAAGGCAGTTCCGTGGTGTCGAGGATGCGGCGACGCGTGACACCAGCGAATGCTCCCAGACTTGACAGCTCCTTGGGTTTGTAACAGTGGCACCTTTTGATTCAGTCATCTGTCGACTGATTTTACAATGGCCTGCTTTTGGTTTCTTAGCTTATATCAAAACAAAACACAGACCTGTGTAATGGCAGCCACACGAGAGTCAGCACGCAGTCGGTGATGCTGAGTGAAAACTATCTATACATTTCTCACAACTCCTACAAAAACCTCAATCCTGACCTAAGGGCACAATACAGTTGATCCTCTTTCATCCCCTACTACTGTTTTCGTCGCATGGGTACACAAATTCGCGGATGCAGTGTCTCAAAGGAAGATTTGAGCAACGTTGGTTTTCTGTGAAACGATGCTGTCAAAAAGAACAAATGACGGCGTTATTGTTGAGCAGAATCAATCATGTTATCAGCTCTTTGTGGCTGCCCGGAATGTGCTTATTACGAATCAAACAGCCGACACGCTGAGATGTTTGGTGAAAATGATTGTCAAGAAAAACAAACTGGATTTGTTGTACTTTAGCGTGTTAGATTTCTATATCGATGACAAATATGACTTTTTTTTTTTGTTTGTCTTTTACAAAGATGTACTTTCTCAGGCCCTCTCTGAAGATGCTGCATGAGACTTTTAAATCATTTTTAAGAATGATTTCTACTCCATTTTTACCATTCTGATTTTTTACAATAAATTCAGTTTTCACTGATGTGGGGGTTCGGCTCATGGATTAAATACAGCAATTATTACCAAACGGAGACCTTTTTTTCTATTCTATGTAATGTCATATTTCATATCAAACCCATATTTTTGAAAATCTTTGTTTTTGTAAAGGATTTTCAATCCCTCTGTACAAATGTATGATATGGCAGCTTGTGTTTTACAGTCCCTGTAAATAAAACATTTCTTCTTACTAATTTTTCATGGTTGGATTTTTTTTTCCTTCACTCACTCGATTCCAGTCTTCAAATTTGAATCAGCATTGATTGGAATAAGAGAACGTGCAAGTCCAACATGATTAATTACACCGTGTGTCATGAAGCGTTTGTGCTCAGTGTGATGCAGGACGTCCTGGTGTGTAATACACTCTCGATGAGTAGATGTGTACGGCCAGAATTTAATCCATGCTGTGTAATAACATTTTGGCTCCCCTTGCTGATTTTGTTTAGATAAAAAGGTTAATTTGGTGAGCTAGCAAGACCAGCTGGACGGTCATTTTATTTCAAATCATATTGGCGGGCTGATTTTGCTTTGGGGTTTATTGGATTCTGGCGTTCTTTGATGCGTAGAATGTTTCTCCTAACACATGGTGGTAACACCAGACAAATTCTTCCTGCGGTGTTTGACCTACTAAAAGTTGCATGCCAACTTGGGGTCGTGATTTGGTTTGCACTTATTCCCAACATTGTAAAAAAACGACTTCCTTTCTGCTATAAGTCACCGTAAGTTGAAAGATAGGTATTCAAGTTTAGGTTCTGTTGAGTTTAATTCTTCAGTGAAGCACATTTGACTTGGGGTCCATCAGCAATTAAAGCCTGCAATCTGCTCCCTAGTCTTAAAGGTCCACTTCAGCAGGACCAAATTCAAAACAGGCCTTTATGGTCATTTTTGGGGAAAACATTTAATTGGAGCAAATAGGAACTTAATAGTCCATGAGCCCACAGCCAATTTTGACATAATAGGTACCACCTAAGGTGAACAAACAACACCTACAATCCAGCCTCAGTATACCATGGCCTATTCAGAAATGTATGATAGCGATTCCAGAGTGGCAGCTGTAGGTAGATCCAGGTAGGGGTCAATGAAGGATTACACAGGTGTCAAAATATAAAAATGCCCCAATCATGTTAAAAAGTATACCACATTATTTGTCTGATCATAAAGATTCCAAAAAGGTATAGTTTGGACTATCTATGACTGAATGTTATGGGGTTATGGGGCAAAACAGCAAAATTGGTGACAAAGGCCAGTTTTAATTTGTACAGGGGTCAAAAAATAAAGTTGCTCTAATTTTGGCAAAATGTGATGTAAATTCTTGGTTGAGCTAATAGGATTAAAAACGAAATAGTTTTGACTGGTTTGAATGCTGTGTCTCCAAAGTAACGGGCAAACAAGGTCAACGTCCATTAGATACTATGACATATGTTACCCCATAACGTGATAACTAAGCAAAACAGATGGTGCAAACTAGTCCTTTTTAAAACCCTATTAGCTCAACCAGTAATTTGCTTCACTCTTTTTAAAAATTGGAGCAACTGTAACTTTTGACCCCTGTACAAACTGAAATTGGCCTTTGTCACCATTGTTGTTGTTTTTATCCCATAACTTCATAACATTCGGTCATAGATAGTCCAAACTATCCCTTTTTGGAATCTTTATGATCAGACAAATAAAGCGGTATACTCTTCAATATGATTGGAGCATAATTAAATTTTGATCCCTGTGATCCTTCATTGACCCCTACCTGGCAACAGCTACCACTCTGCGATGGCTATGATACATTTTTGTGTAGGCCATGGTATACTGAGGCTGGATTGTAAGTGTTGTTTATTCACCTTAGGTGGTACCGAAAACCTGCCTGGCCCATGGAATATAAGGTTTTTGAGTAATTAAAGACCAAACTCTGCTCTCTAGCCTCAGTGGTTACTAAAATAAAGTAAGGGGTGATTTCATCTGGGTCAGCTGTCAGAAAAAATGTTCACTTGATTCAAACAGGAACTTGTGGTCGGGGAGTTATTAAAGCTTAAAGTCTGCTTTCTAACTGTAGTGCTAACTGAGATATGGCTATGACATTTTGGCCATGTGGTACGTTTCTCTGGGTAAGATCCAGCACGTAGGTGCCTGGCTGTGGCAGATAGATTGTTACTTTCACCAGGTGGGGATGGGCCTGTTGTCTGCCTGGGTGGTTGTCATCCAGGACCCAAGGTGGTTCCGTGGTGTGGTGGATGCGGTGACTGGCGGCACCAGCGCATGCTCCCAGACCGGACCTGACCCGAGATACAGCTTTGGGACATTTTATTGCAATCAATGCTCAACACAGAAGATTCTGGTCATTTTCAGGAAAAATGTGCAGTTAGATCAAATAGAAACTTGGGGTCCCAACAATGGCTCTCTCGTTTCTCTCGTCAAAGGGCAAACTATGGTGGCCACAACACACAACACAGCGGAAGCACTAAAAATATAAAAGAGGTTTCTGCCCAGAGAAGTTTTAATGATGGACTGCTCAATGCATTACAAATAAAATAATAAAATGCAAAAATATAGCCAGCTTAAGACTAAAATGGTCAATAAAGTAAATACATTTACTCAGGTCTGTCAACCAGGCATATCCAAAAGCCCAAAGATAATTGAACGTTGCCTGTAGAAACTTGAATCTTGGAAATAATTTGACACTAAAATTAAGATTTTTCACTATATTCAGCACACCTTTTCATCTGATGCACATTTATCAAACACAGATGCGAAAAAAAGCAAACTCCAACATGCTACTCCGAGTGATTCTGACCAGTGAAAAACAGTTCTGTGTGTGTGTGTGTGTTTTTTTTAGAATTCGTTTTCAGCAGTTGTTCAGTCTGCACTGATTGAGAGATGGTAAAAGCCTTTTGACAATCGACTCTGGAGCTTGTCAGCTCTGACTGTACCTCGTCCCTTTCAGGAAGTTGCTGTCTGAGTGGAAACATTTGGCTGCGGTGGCCGCAGACATCTGATGGCTGCTGAGTGTTCTGAGTCATCCCAGTCGGTCCCAGACCTCTTTGCCTCAGGGCGCTCATCATTAGTACATTTGGATGAATAAATGAGTTCACTGAGGAGTCAGGATTTCGCCTCCTCACTGACCCTCTGCTCCTCTCCATCTCCTCATCCACCGCTGGCTCTGAAGCTCATTTTCTTGTCGTGCATTTCTAATTTGTCCCCCAATTTTTTTTTTTGTCCAATCTTTAAACAAACCCAATCCACTCCAATTCTCTTTGATATCTTTTACTTTCTTTGTGTCTTTAGATTCCATTATTATCTCATTAGATTTTAGTGTTTGTACTCTTGAAAAGGGTTTCTCTTGACAACTGAGTCAGAACAGCTTGCAAATTTAAAGCTACAGTGTGTAGGATTTAGTGTCATCTAGTGGTGAGGGTGCAGATTGCATTATGCCGTCGCCTGTCCCGATTTTGTTTCCCTTCACGTTTTCGCTTTTTTGGCAACATGGATTCATGCCTTCTCTTGCGATAATCAATATGTATGATCCTCCGTTTCACAAAAATGAGGGTTCTCAAACTTGTTAGCCTGCACTAGCAACCAGCAGACAGTGTATAGTTGAGCAACCACTGATTCCTCTTCAGTCTTCCAGCCGTGCTGCAAAATGCAAAAGGCGGAGTAAGTACGTTCAAATATGGATTTGCATGTTGTTTTGGCACAAGTTTTATGCCGGATGCCCTTCCTGACACAACTCCACATTACATGGAGAATGAGCACCAACGGTCTTGAACCAGAAACCTTCTGTTTTGGAAGCAAGTGCACTGACCACTTCGCCATACCGATTAATTTCATTTGTTCATTTAATTATTGATGTAAATCTTAATCATCATCTGATCTTGGCATGCTAAACCTTTTCGGGAACATCCATGTTTACGCTTCTACATATTAAAATTTCAGCTCTTTAGGTCTGTTTTACAGGGATTTAGAGTAAAAAAAAACCAAGTCAAAGTTAAATTCATATAATACAAGTAAGTGGCAGCTTCAAAATGTCTTAGTTTATCGGTTTAGCGTTATCACAGTTAACTTTTCTGTTCGTAGATTAGCGGTTATCAAAGATAACTTTTAGGTTAGCTGTGCCCACCACTGTGAATGTCATATTCCATTTCTGCTAATAAACGCCCCTAAATCCTACACACTGTAATTTTAATGTTCTTTTCATCATTTTTTCCATTCCAGACTATTTAAATCCTTCAATTGCTGAAATAAATTCCACAAAACTGCATTTCACATTAATATTTATGTCGTTTTTGTCATTTTTGATGACTTACTTTGTTCCAGTCAGACTCGGAGTCCGTTTTCGGCTCAGATATGTTTTCAGACCCTCCCTGTGGCCCTGCTACAGCTGCCTGCATCTGCCCTCTGCGTTATTAGCTGTAGTAGTTGCTCATTTTTGGATTTACAGCTTTGCAGTCCCACAGATTGGTCTGCCCGAACCAAGCTTGCTCTTTGAAGAAGACCCATAAACCTGACCAAATGCTGCCACTTATTCTCAGTAATTAAAACAAGCTGGAGTGGAGAATGGTCCTTAAATTATCAGCGGCTCGGCGAGATCTAAGACTCGCACACACTCTCTGCGCCTGCATGTTCGTGCTCCGGGGGCGTCGTAACTATTGACAACTCCAGCCCCAAAACTGATTGTGAGGAGTTTTGCACCAAGACAGAAAGCTTTAAGAGGTATAGTCCTGAAGGCTCTCCTGCCCACATGCACTGTAAATTCTGGATGGGTGGTCGTACAACTCCAACAGTGTGCCTCGGAGCTGAGATAACGCTACGTGCACTAAATCAAACCAGACCAATCTATAGCGCCAAACTCAATTAATTAACCTTTCAGAGACAACTTCAAAATGATATATCACAGAGAACCTCACTGCACGACTAGTGCACCAACAACAAATTCGACTGAAGGTGGAATTAAAAAAACGCATTTAGTTATAGGACAAATTCCATGTCTGTGCATGCTTCCAAGGTCATATCTCAGGAACAGTTGTTCATATGGTTTTAATTTTGGTGTCACATTATTAGAAATACACAGGATTCTATAGGCTTTAACATAACCCTGTCAGAAATTGAAGCGCTGCCATGGAGACGGCTAAATAGATCTACACACTATTCAAATCTACGTAAAGACCTGAGACTAGAGAGCAAATGTTGGCCTGAAATCACACAGGAAACTCACATTTCTATTGGATGCAACCAAAAATTTTCCTGACAAACACTGTGATAAAATCACCTCCGTAGATCTGTAACAATTGAGGATAGAAACATTCATTCATTCATTTTCTATACCCGCTTATTCCAATTAAGGGTCATGGGGGGTGCTGGAGCCTATCCCAGTGGTCACTGGGTGAGAGGCGGGGTACACCCTGGACAGGCCGCCAGTCCATCGCAGGGCCACATATAGACAGACAAATACATTCACACTCTCACTCACACCTACGGTCAATTTAAAGTCACCAATTCACCCAACCTGCATGTCTTTGGAAGTGGGAGGAAGCCGGAGCATCCACAGGGAACCCACGCTAACACGGGGAGAACATACAAACTCCACACTGAAAGGACCAGGTCGGAAGCGAACCTGGGACCTTCTAGCTGTGAGGCAACAGTACTAACAGGATAGAGACATGTTAGGCTAAATTACTCAGGGACCCCAAGTTTCCATTTTCTCCAATTGAATATTGTTTCCTGACTGACTGGAAATGCATGTTTTGACTTTTTACTTTGATAAAATCATGACTGTGGATCTGTAACCATTGAAGCTGGAGAGCATATGTTGAGATAAATTACTCAGGGACCCCAAGTTTCGATTTTCTCCAACTGAACATTTTTCTTGACTCACTAGAAATGCCTATTTTGGCTTTTCATTTTGATAAAATCACTACTGTAGATCTGTAACTAGAAACATGCTGACCTTAAATTACTTAGG